>JAQGEQ010000102.1:0-45514 GCA_034620365.1 Pegea sp. RAD2-039
TCCACCTTACCTCTTATCGTCTCTTTACCAGTTTTCTCTTATGGTTGGCCCACAAGGGATTGACTTCAGGGACTGTAGATGGCTTTTTTATTAAATGTCCAGATGCAGCAATTTCCTTTTCAGTAGTTTAACTTCTCAGCTTTTTAAAATGATTTGTTTATTCCATACTTGCCAGTTCTTATCTTCAGTCATTTATTTGAAAATTAGTTTAATTTCTACTTTTATTTACAAAGTTATTGTTTTATTTACTTAAAAATTTTCTATTTTATATTATCGTTTTAAATGATCAGTGTAAAATTGTTCGCTAAAAATAGAATTTGTTCTAGATACAGAATCAGACAGTGAATCAAATGGAAGTGAAAATGAATCAAATCTTAGTTTAAAGTAATCAAAGATTAAACAAGATATCAAGTTGTGAAAATATAAATCTTCCATCAAGTCTTTACGATCAAACTTAATAAAATTTCACAACATTATCGCTTAGTTTGATTTATTGAGCTGTCTGTGCTAAAGGTGTTTGAAATAATATATTTTTCTTTATGTAATTATGTTTGCCTAAAAACCAAATTATCAAACAGTTTTAATTGGTTTTTAATGAATCAAAAACTTGAGTTTTCAATAATAAATTATGAATAAAGCAATTGCTAACTTAAATCTTTTGTATTCTTGTGTACTTATTAAATTTCTAATTTGCTAATTCTAATCTGTTCCTAACATTTATAATCAAAATGTAAATAAAAAATGTATGAAATGCGAAATGACATTGTTCAATTTTGTGGAAAATTTATATAGCAGTGAACTTCAGAATAATAATAAAACAAAAGTTTTAATTAAACTGATTTGTGTTTAAGAGCTCTTTTTTAGTTTGATTGTGTTTTGGGTAATCTGAAATCTATTATTACAAAAGAAACAAAGCTTTAGCTGGATGAACAATTGTATTAGATATAAAAATACAGAAGCAACATTAATTAAGAATAAGAATTTTAAATTTTCACTTTCCAATAATAATAAAAAGTTTTGTGAGTTGAGTATTTTTATGACACATTTTATCATGATAAGATAGGAAGTAGCTGAAGTTTAATCACCGCTTGATAGCTTCAAGTCAGAAAGTCGAATTTTTTTAATCTTTGAAAATCTTTGTTTTGTTTTAATGAATATTAAAACAATTATTTAATAAAAATTAACTATATAATAATCACTAACTACTAAATTTACCAGCTAAAGTTTCCTTTTATCTAAATTAAATATTAACAGGTTTTATTTTTAAACGTTTATTCATAATTAGGTTAAATAACTTCTTTCAAATTAAATTATTTCATTTTTAAATTTTGATAAACAAATGTATGTTGTCATCTCACTGCTAAAACTTAATTGGTAGATTAGTGGAAATAAATATATACTTTCATGATAAATGTATTGATAAGAATTTTTTTTATACCTACGTGTTACAACAAAGTTTTAATCACTTTCATTTGGTTTAAATCATGCCATGAAAATATTAAACTTTTTAAACTTCATCTGAAGTTAAAGATTATATGATTTATATCAAAAGTATCTGTTCACATTTATTTTTATATCTTTTGTGTTTAGTGTAATAATAAAACTATTTTCTTTTAAACTCAATTAAAATAATCTGTGTCTTGGTACCGAGTTGCAAATATTAATTTTTGAAAGTAATTTTAAAATTCATTAAATTGAAAATTTTATTGTTAAAATACAAGAAAAGTAAAATCTACAATTGGAATTACATCTAATTAACATCCTCAAATTCAAACTGCTCAGTAAAACTACTCTTTCATATGAATTTTAAATGATGTCAGAATTTAATGATGTCAATTAAAATGATCTGTGTCTTTAACT
Source organism: Pegea sp. RAD2-039 (assembly GCA_034620365.1). Classification (NCBI taxonomy): domain Eukaryota; kingdom Metazoa; phylum Chordata; class Thaliacea; order Salpida; family Salpidae; genus Pegea; species Pegea sp. RAD2-039. The sequence goes on from JAQGEQ010000102.1 coordinate 1,861, forward strand.
TTAATAATTATTAATTACTTAAATTTTTAATAATATTTTTAATTAATTCAAAATCTAAATATTTTTATGTAAATGTAAAATTACAAGTATAATGCTAATTTTGAAATAATTATTTGCTCTTTAAATATTAGAAATATATAACATCATTTTTTAGTTTTAGATAAAAATAAAATTCACGGTTTTTAAGATAAAATTATTTGTCAAATTGAACTCTAAGTTGATTTTGAAATTATGTTCGATGTTTGTTCGGAAATTAGTTTTAAAATTAATTCAGAATGATTCCAAAATTATAAAAACAAAATGTAAATTCGAGTTACTTTTAATTTACTTTTAATACAATTATATTTTCAATTTAATTAACATGAATAATTTGAATAGCTAAATCAGAATTTTAAAGTTTGTTTTTAAACCATTATATTATTTCATAGATTTATAAAAGTATTTGTAATTTCACGAAACTATTCAGTAAATCATCAACTTATTTTCTTCACGTTTTTACTTAAATACTTATTGGATTGATTCAACTTCCTATCTTTGTGGATAAAAAAGTTCCTTAGCAAACCTTTTGTGCCTTAAAATTAATTAGTTGTTTAAATTGAGAGCTTTTCTTAATTTTCTTTTTAAGTTGTGAGAATTTTTTGTTTGAAAAATAAATCTTAATCTAAATGAATGTTACAAATACTATTAGAGTTTTTATTGTATAAATTAAGTCTTTTATTTGAAATCTAAGAGCAGAAAACTAACAAATGGTAAACTATATTAGAGTTGAATAATTGACTAAAAATTATTTCAGTTTGTAATTAGTCTTTTAAAGGTCAAAAAAATTACTTATTTTGATAAAAATATTAATTCACGAAATTTTAATTCTAAATTTGTATATTTAGTTTATTAACTCTCTTTTAATTTTGTGCAAATAATTTTAAAACCCTTCTTTTATCTGATTAAAGGGTGGTTATTTAGTTTAAAACTACAATTTAAGTAATTATAAGTTTTGGTAACTTTACAATCATGTGTGAAATTAATATGTTTCCTCTAAGCTTAAATCTCTATTATTTAAAGTCAAAAAAGTTTCTTGATTCAAAGCACATTAATTTTTAGAGTTTTTTTGAAGATATATTTCAATTATTTAATTTCCTGTAGTTTTTTTTTAATTTTAAATAAAACATTTGCTGTAGGGGTAAAAACTTAAACTAATCTGATTTCAATTTCAGTTTTGTTTTAAGTGCTTTAACTGAAAACAATAATATAAGTTGTATTTGAAAATGCTGCAACTTTTTCAACGAATTTCTTTGGTGGTTTTGTTTACTTTCACTTTGAGTAGGAATTGTGAGTAACTAACAAATCATTAAAAAACAATTAATTTACTTTCTAAAATCATTAAAATTGAAAATAACTTTTAGATACCGTTCTCTTGTTCTCAAAAGTATTCATTTATAGAATTTAAATTATAAAACCTGTTTTTAATTTGACTCTAGATTATTGAAGCTTTTCTTTTTTAATTAATTTCGAAAGGCTTCTATTTAAACAGATGTTTTTGCAACACGTTATGATAGTAGGAAACCATGTAGGCCTGAAGACGGATATCTAAAATGCCGAGTTGCAAGAAGTAGTTATGATTTTAGAATTGGTGATGAAGTTTGTGTTAATAGATATTTGTCTAAAACCGATTGTGGAGTTACATTAAAATGTACCGATGATGAAGTTCTGTGTCAAGAAAGGTGAAAAATAAACTTTGCTTAATTGTAATTGCATATTTTAACAGAATTTATAACAAATTTAAAGTTTTAATTCCTTTATTGACTAATTTTTTTCATACTATTTCAATAATTCTTACAATTTTTTTGCAAAATAAAAAAAATAGAATCATTTATTCAAATAAAGTTAAGTAGGTTCTAATTCTGCAGATTCAAAGTTTAAACAAATATTAAAATCAAAATCAAAACTAAAAAATGTTTAATTTAAAACTTAATATTTTTCTATTAATTTTGTTCAAACTATTCATCGATTAATTTTCTCAAAAGTTTTTAAGTTTGTTTCAAATGATTTTGTAATCAAACTTAACTTCTGGGATAAACATAAAACTTTCATAGAAAACTGAATAAAAATTGAAGCTAGACAAACTGATATTTGTTGTGATTAATTTATTCGAGATATTTAAAAATGTTGACTAGTTTACTTGGGTGAAGAAAATAATTTAAAAAATTGAACAAAAATATTCTTAAACGAATTGTTTAAGCAGATGTGTGAAACGAGAAGACATACATTTTTATTGTGACAAAATAACTTCCACTTTTTTACAACTTCGATGTCATCCTGATGAAGTTCTGTGTCCGAAAACTAACGAATGCTTTACACGAGCAACACTTAGACTACGGAGTAGTGGTTTAGGAAGAGGATGGTTAAGTAGGCCTTCGGGTGTGTATTTTTGGCATTATTGTCAGATTAAAAAGGTTTGTAATTTAAAAAATACTATTCAATTAAAAAAATGACATTTTCATTTACTGGTTTATGAAAATAAAAATTAAACGGCCTACACTTTGATAAAGAAAAATTTATACAACATTAAATATCTAATATTATGAATAATACTTAACTTTTTATATTAATTTATAATTATATCAGTTAAATTACAATTCATAATCAAAACGAGTTTGTTTTAAAAAATAATTTCAGTAAGACTATACTCATTATAAAATATTTTAGTTAAGAATTTCAATTTTTGTCAGTTTTTTCAAAATAAACGCAAGCTAAAAGAAATTTTAATTTAAAATAAAATGAAAGATTGTTGAAAGCTAAATAGAATAAAATAAATAATTAGTTACAGAAATATTGTATTTATTGAAATATGATCGATACATAAGGAATGTTTTTAAAATATTTGAATTATCTCTTATATTTTATATTATGTTTCAGTATGATGAATTTGGAAAGCGAATATACAAAAGTTTTGATTCATGCGATAATGCTACAGAGTATCAATGTCTTGATAAATACAAAAGATGTATTCCTCGAGAATGGGTGAAGGATGGAGACATTGATTGTTGGAATGGTGCTGATGAAGCTGGTAGTTTAATATGCTTTAATCAGACTGAGTTTACTTGTAAGGATAATCATCGATGTATTCCTCGATATCGTGTCAATGATGGTTTCAGTGATTGTAAAGATAGTTCAGATGAAAATAATACTCAGACAAATTGTTTTTTCCATGAGTTTAAATGTAATTTAGATAAAAGGAACAAAACCCGTTGTATACCTAGATCCTGGGTGGGTAACTCAATTAGAGATTGTGAATCAGGAGAAGATGAAAGTCATAGATTCGAAAAATGTATAGAAAATGAAGTTGAATGTTTAGATAAAAGCAGATGTCTTCCACAAATACTAATTTGTGATGGAATCTTGAACTGTAAAGATGGAAGTGATGAAATTGAAATGTGTGATCTGAATAATTATGTGAGAAGTTTCAGAGGTGAAATTGTTTTCGTTACTTCAAAGTCAATATTTAGTGGATTGAAAAACTTTTACATCGAAGGGTTACAATATTATTCTAATCTTGTTTTTGGTGATAATTGTCAACTAAAAACTAATAGCTTTATTGGATTACCAAATAAATTCCAAAATCAAACAACTTCTGATAGCAACATGTGTTCAAATATAGAAGAAAAATGTTTAAACGAACAAAACCAGTTTATTTGTTCAAAATGTTTAGATAACAAAACTATAATATTCAACTCACAAGTTTGTGACAACATAATCGATTGTCCCGATGCATCTGATGAATGTACATGCGAGAAATCTTCAATTGAATCGCTTTGTCAGAAGTTTTATCCAGATTTAACATCAGGTGATTCAAAAAATCTCACAAAACATCATTTTGAAATACTTTGTAATAATATTGATGATTTAGAAAATGGAACAGACGAGAATGTTTGCAACAAACAAGTTTTGTCTTTGTTATTTGACTCAAACCAAAAAAATAAAACACTTCATACTTGCTCATCACACAATTTGAGAAAAAACGAAACTAATAGAGTCATTTCAGTTAGATCATGTGACCATAAAATTGAATGTCACTTAAAAGACGATGAATGTTCAGAACTATGTATCAACAGCAGCTTAAAATGGTCAGAAAATGGATTTGCAGAAACTTTTAATCAAAATTTTGATAATTTTAGTTTAACTGAATGCTTTCCATTTTTACGATTAACAAGCAGTTTATCTTCTAAAAGATCTCTGTACTTAGTGATAGATTACAAAAACTTACCGCCAAGTTTATTTTTAGAAAATAAATTACTAGATATTTCAAGCGAAATTATGATAGAAAACCAAAACCTTTACAATAATAAGTCACTTATTACGATGAAAATTGATGGTTACAAAAATATCACAATCAAATCGATGTTAGATTTTTGTAACATCCGAAAGTATTTATGTTCATGGAGGTTTTATTGTAAATCAGAAGAAATTGAAAGTATCGACTTGACTAAAGTTTGTGATTACAATGTTGATTGTCTAGATAGTTCAGATGAAATGAACTGCTCGAAAAAGACTCATTTCTACTGCTGGAATAACAATTCCAAGTTTATTGAAAAAAGCAAGTATTTGGATGGTCGAAAAGACTGTTCTGATGGTTCAGATGAATGTTTAAACTACTTTTCATCGGTATATGAGATGATTAAAAGCGACTTTCTTCGTTACTTTATTTGGTTTGTCACAGTTCTTACAATAACTGTTAACATATATGTTATTTGGAAGCATTGCTTGGAATTGAAAGAAGCTGAAAGTAAAAGTTCAGTGAAGTATGTGAATACATTTCTTTTATGCCAGCTAGCAGTTTCTGATTTAGTAATGGGAGCCTCTCTGTTGATACTTGGTGTCAATTCATTTCAATATTCAGGTCAATATTGCATTCATGATCTTGAATGGAGAGCAAGTACTACTTGTAACGTGGTTGGTGTGCTTGCTGTGTTTTCATCTCAAACATCAATGACTACTTTAGTATTAATCACAACTTTGAGATTGTATCTTACTATTTGCCCATATAAAACTAATCGATTAAACCACAAGCTCATCAGACTTGTTTCATTGCTTTCTTTGGTGTTTTGTTTCCTGTTTGCAATGATTCCAGTTTGGTTCAAATATAAATTTGCTGACCAACTTTATATTGAATCAAATCCTTTTTTCCTAGACCAATCGGTAAATTACAGCACAATTGAAATGTTTTACAAAAAAACTAAAGTAATTCTCAGTAACCTTCCTAATACATCATCAATGTTCAACAACAGCCTTGGTACAAACTTCAGCTATCAATTCATTAAAACTTATTTCGAAAGTGGAAAAAGAGGACCTCTATTTCAGTCCAGAAATGTTAAAATCAAAAACGCGTTCGGATATTTCAGTACCTCTCCTGTTTGCTTTCCAAATCTTTATACAAGTATTTCATCATCTCATTTTATTCTTTCATTGATCATTATAACTTTCAATACTTGTTCACTTTTATATATTTGTGCAGCTTATAGCTACATTTTCTACACTACTAAGAAAAGCTCAAAATCTGTTAAACAATCAAAAAATACAAATCAAATGGGAAAAATGAAATTACGAGTTTTCCTCATCATTTTAACAGATATGTCTTGTTGGTTACCAGTTATAATCATGTCTATTATAAGCTATAGTGGATACAAACTTGATGGTGAAGTACTTCCTTATTCTGCTATCATTATACTACCAATCAATAGTGCAATAAATCCAATCATTTATTCAGGAATCGATAAAACCATTACAAACTTCATTAAATTAAAATGTTGTAGAATCAAGCAAGAATCAGTCAAAAAAACTGAAAATATTGAACTTAAAACCATTAAATCGGCTGGAACAAAATTTGAATAATGTACATCATATCACAAATAATGGTTTTAAATGGTATTTTTACACTTGTAATCAGAATTTGTTTTATGTTTTGAGTCATTGTGTATTTGTGTAATTTTGTAACATAAACTTTCAATGTTAAAAATTTAAAAAGTCGTTAAGTGTGCTTCAATTTAAGTTTTCCGAAAAATTTTTTCAATTAAAAAAATATTAAAAAAATATCAATTTTTACTTTGAGGTAGGTTTACTATTTGTATGTATATAGTATTTGTTCATCGTACTATTTCAAACATTTATAATCAAAATGTAAATAAAAAATGTATGAAATGCGAAATGACATTGTTCAATTTTGTGCAAAATTTATATAGCAGTGAACTTCAGAATAATAATAAAACGAAAGTTTTAAATAAACTGATTTGTGTTTAAGAGCTATTTTTTAGTTTGATTGTGTTTTGGGTAATCTGAAATCTATTATTACAAAAGAAACAAAGCTTTAGCTGGATGAAGAACTGTATTAGATATAAATATACAGAAGCAAAATTTATTAATAATAAGAATTTTAAATTTTCACTTTCCAATAATAATAAAAAGTTTTGTGAGTTGAATATTTTTATGACACATTTTATCATGATAAGATAGGAAGTAGCGGAAATTTAATTAACGCTTGATAGCTTCAAATTAGAAAATCAAATTATTTTGATATTTAAATTACTTTCTTAATCAATATGAGTTTTGAGTATCTGAAATAATTGAGTATCTGAAATGATAGTCAAGTCACCAGTAGTATGCCTCAGAGTTCTGTTTTGGGTCCCCTTCTCTTTTCAATTTTCATTAAGACCTCATCATAAGACCAGTGGCAGTAAATGACGTCAGTTTCACCTCATTGGCACCTCAGAATCCAGCCCACAAAGTCTGATCTTATCAACTTTTTCTCGTAAGCCAGCTGCAAATTCTTTAAACTAATATTCCATTCATTGTTTTATTTTTTTACAAATATCTTCGGTGCAAGAATTTGGTATTAACCTATCATTTGACTTTAAATGACAAAATTATGTTTGAAAAATCTTTCCAAAATCAATCAATCTTGCCTACCTTATTATAAGAAATTTTATTTCTAAAGATTCATACTTCTTTGTAAATCCTTTCGAATTGTAGGTACGTTCAATTTGTGAATACCATGTTAGTGCATGCATGTCATATCAAGTTAGTGATATTAAAAGAATCGAGTCTGTCCAGACAACATTTACAAAGTAGTATGCAGGCAACTTAATATTAAATACGATAGTTATGAACATCATCTTAGCTTCTTAAATTTAGATACTTTGGAAATTCGACGAACTAAATACGACTTAATTCTTATTTTTAAAATTGTTCACAATTTATTTGACTTTTAATTCAATGATTTCGTTTCCATTAGTCCTTCCCTCAAGTTATATCAGCTCAGACGACCAACATTACATTTTAATAAGCCTATATCACCTGCTATGATAATCAGATCAAATTTTTTCTGACAATTAGAACTTGGAACCAGCTGCCATTAGACATTGTCATGTCAGAATCACTTTTATTATTCAGGCAGAAGTTGAACCGTTATAACATGTTCTGCTTGGTGGCGAAGCGGTTACTACACCTACCTTCTAGCTAGGAAGTACCGTGTTCGACCCTAGGTGGAGACATATTTATAAAACTCCTGAGAAAAACCATAAGAAACTCGTGAGAATGTAGGTTAGCGAGATATGCTTTCTTTAGCTACCCTCCTTTGCATTTAATTATATAAAAAAAACGAAATATTGCCAACACTGCCATTCCTAAACTGCGTTTTTTCTCTTGTTTTTATTATTAACATTCTATTTAATTGTTCACTGTTATATGCTTTGAAGACTACCGAAATACTATGTGTTACATCTTTTTCTTTCTATATTTCTAACATGAGAAATATTATTTATGAGAATGTGTGTTAGCGGGATGTACTATCTTCAGGCACTCTCGTTGGCATTTATTGAAATAAAAAATAAATAAATAATAACAACAGTTTGCATTTAGAATCATCAAAATCTCGTTGTTCAATTAAAACTTTAGAATTAATCAGAAGAGTCTAAATTGGAGTATTATATTTGAATATCATTTTTATAAAGCAACTTTAGCACTTGTTAAAAAGAAATAAAGTATTTCTGTCTTTCAGTAATAAATGTTTAGAATTAAAGAGTTAAACAGTTATGCTTTTGTTTGTCATCTTAGTTCCTAACTCAAAAGTTCAACTTAAAATTTGTTATAGAATAAAATATTAAGCTTTTGTTCATTTTAAACTAGGTATATATAAGATATCACAGTATATTGTGATTGTTTCTGCTACTATAATTCCTGTTGTTTTTCGTTGTTGTTGCTCCTTTACTTTTCAACTATTCTATCTTAGCTTTATTTATAGTGTCTTTTATTTGTCTTTTTTATCACTGTATTCTTTTTGTCTTCTGTACTTTTGTTGCTTCAGTTCTTGCTTCTTACAATTTGTCTTTTTTTCTGCCTCTTTTAATTTTACTTTTTTAATCGTTTTAATTTTTTTTTCTTCGGCTTTTTCTTTTTTCCCTATTTTACGTGACTTACGTATTTTTGGCTTTTTATTTTTCCTCTTTTTGTTTTTGTTGCTTTCATGTTTGCCTATTATTGATTACCTAATTTAATCTTCACATCATTTTCTTGCCTAGTTTTAGATTACCTTTTGGTTTTGGGGTTTCCTATTTTTACCTTTAATTTTTTGCTTTTTCCTGTTTTATAATTGTTTCTATCGTTATTACTTTTTTATTTTTGCCTCTTTGATAATTTTGTTTTTTTCCTTGCTTGCTTTTCACCTCTTTCATGCTAATCGTTTTTATGATAGCTTCATATTTGAATCTTGGATATCTGTAGATAAATTAAAAAATAAGAATTAAGTTGTATTTAACGCGTTGAATTTCCAAAGTACCTAAATTGAAGAAGATTAGACGATGTTTATAACCATTGTATTTAATATTAAGTTTCCTGCATTACAATCTCGTAAATGTGGCCTGAACAAACTCGATTTTCTTGATATCACTAACTTGATATAGCATCCAAACACTAACATTGTATTTAACAATTGGACGTACGTACAGTTTGAAAAGATTGGTAAAAGAGCATGGGTCCTTAGAATTAAAGGTCTTTTTAATAAGGTAGACAAGGTTGAATGATAATATCTATGTTTCTTGAAATAAATACATGTGCAACTTTCTCAAACAGAGTTTTTAATAACTAACTAAACTTTGTTCTACTTTGATAACCAACCTTAGAATTTTCCTAAGAACAATTTAACTCTCAACAAATTTTTTGTTGAAATATTTTATAAACATATCAGTTTCTTTACATTTTGTGTACTTTTAAACCCTAACTTCCTGGTATATTTTCCGTTAGTTTATTATAATTAAGATCATTTTATTGTTTTTCTGCTAAAGTTACTATGACCGTTATAACAGTTGTATAATTTTTCATCTGAAGGCATATTTTGACCTTTCTACCAAATTAACAATTTGACAAAATTTAATGCCAACCAGAAGAGAATCAGGATACAACAGTTTCTACAAAGTTTCAGTAATAAAAACGACTAAGAAATGTTGAGAATGCAAAAGAGCTTTCCATTGGAAAGTTATGTTAATAATTGACAGCACGTTGAATAACACACCGAATGCAGTAACCCCATGTATTATACAACTCTCTTCCTAAAAATTATTCTATCACAACTTACAGCGTTTAAGATAATATAACATATACCTTTATTCAAATACAACTAATTTATAATTTGATCTTATTGCAAGCCCTATTTGTAAATGACAAACTTATTAAAATAGAATCATACTAATTTTAAATTAAATTTGTAATTAAAGAATAGGTCAACTTAAACTTTTGACAATATATTTACTACGAAATGAAAAAATCATTAAATTTATTTCAACTCTAATTTTCGTTTATTAAATTTTACCATTACTTATTGAAAAATTCGAATAAAACGCAAGCTTGATTTAAATCTTAATACAAGACAAACTAAATATCAAATTAAAAAAGTAATGCTTGAAAAATCAGAAGAAAATGCTCAACAAAAAGCATTCGTAAGTTTTAGTTATTCTTTTTAAATTTTATTATATTTTTTCTGTGTTTGTCTTTCTTATTGTTGTTGTCTTTGCTGGTGGGGTTGTTGTAATATTTTTTCTTGTTGTCGTTTATATTCCTGTATTTTTAACAAAATTTGTTGTAGTCGTTGTTCTTGCTGTTGCTGTTGTTGTGTTTCTTGTTGTTTTCGTCTTTCCAGGTAACGTTGTTGTCTTTCTTGTTGTTCACGTCTTTCATTTTGTTCTTGCATTTGATGTTGTTCTTGTGTTTCTAGCTGAACTAAGATTAATTGTAGATCTTCCTGACGTTTTGATTGTTCTTTCTGTCCTTGTAATAGTCCATCTTGTTGTTCTTGGCTTTCTTGTTGAAGTTGTTTTAATCGTAGCACGTGTCGTTGACATATTTTTGTTTGCCACAGACTGTGTTGCATCTGCAATTCTAGCTGTTGCTGTTGTTGTCTTTCTTGTTGTTCTCGACTTTCTAGTTGTTCTTGAGTTTCCAGGTAATGTTCTATTAGTTGTTGCACGTGATGTAGAAACTCTTGTGTTCCCTGCTGACGTTGTTGTCGTTGTTCCTCCTGTTGTGCTTGCCCATCTAGTCTTTGTTGCTGTCGGTTTGTTTCTCGGTAAAGTTGTTGTAATTGTTGCAAGTGACGTAGAAAATCCTGTGTATCTAGCCGAAGTAATCGCAATTGTTCCTCTTGCTGTTCTCGTCTATCTCGTTGGTAAAACATTTGTTGCTGTTCGTATATTTCTAGGTAAACTTGTTGTAATTGTCGCAAATGATTTAGAAAATCCTGTATTTCCTGCTGAAGTAGTTGTCGTTGTTGCTCTTGCTGTACTTGTCTATCTTGTTGGTAAAACCTTTGTTGCTGTTGGTTTGTTTCTCGGTTAAGGTGTTGTAATTGTTGCAAGAGTTGTTGAAAATCTTGTATTTCCTGCTGATGTTGTCGTCTTTGTTGCCCCTGCTGTACTTGTCTATCTTGTTGGTAAAACCTTTGTTGTTGTTCGTTTGTCACTCGATAAATTTGTTGTAATTGTTGCACGTGCTTTTGATAGTCTTGTATTTCCTGCTGACGTAGTCGTCGTTTTTGCTGCCGTTTTACTTGTCCATTTTGTCGATCATATCTTTGTTGTTGTTCTTTTGTTTCGAGATAAATTTGTAGTAATTGTAGAACGTGTCCTTGAAAATCTAGTAAATTTTTCTGAATTTGACTTCGTTTTTGCTGCAACTGTAAAAGTCCATCTTGTTGCTCATCTTCTTGTTCTTCTTTGTAAAGTTGTAGTAATTGCAACAAGTATTTTTGACAAACTTGTAATTTGCACAGAGCCTTTTGTGTTTGCTGCTCTAGGTTCTGCTGTTCTTGTCGTTCTAATTGTTCTCTTCTTTCACGGTGATGTTTTTGACTTTGTCGGTGACGTTTCAGTAATTGTATCACTCGTGTTGGATACTCATTTATATCACGCAAAACTAGTAACACCGATCTTTTTACATCCCACAAACGTTGGTCTTGTCGTCGTTGTTGCTGCTGATAATCTTCAAATTGTTGTATATAATGATGTACTCGTAGAACTTCTCGATGATACTTTTGTACTTCCCACAAACCTCGTAGCAGCATTCTTTCTTGTTGCTGCCATTTTTGTCTGTCTTGTTGTTCTGGTTGGTCTTGTTGTTCCTGTCTATCTGGTTGTTCTTGTCCTTCTGGTTGAATTTCTGGCAACTGTAGCGCTTGTTGTTGAAACTCTTGTATATCCTGTTGAAGTTGAAGCTGTAGTTCTTGAAGCTGCTGTTCATTTATAACTTGCTGTCGTCTTTCTTCTTTCTCTTGTTTTTCATCTTCTTGATGTAAGTCATTTCCACCCCTAAACAATATTGAATTAAATTATTTCTAACTTATTAAGCTGCAGTTGTGGGTAGTAACAGTTATACTAATATAATATACAAGTTAATATTTTAAAACTGTTTAACAATTTGCTTTACAAAATTATTGTTTTCTTACATAATTCAGTTTCTTTATTTATTTCTTCTTGAATAATAATAAACGTATAAACTTATCTAAGAATTTTTTCAAGTTCTTAAATTTAGATTATTTAAAACTTTATAAGTCTACAGAAAGAGTTTTGTTAGTCTCTAATCTCTTAAAGCAGTCTCGTTAAGGCATAGGTACAAGAACAGTAACTGTAAACTGTTCCTAAAAAATATTGATTAAAATAACATGCAAAAGTTAACAGCAAAATGATAGAATTGATAAAAGTTATTAATTAAGTTAATTTAAGTCACTGTACTCAGTGTCTTCTGACAGCCTATTGGCAGCTCCTGCGACGCTAGCCGAGGACAGCTACATCAGTCCATTTGTTCTGCTGCAGAATCTTATTGGCGTAGAGAGTGGAATCCTGGTGTATTTGAAGCAACTGAATCTCCAAGTTTTCTTTCCTTCCATATATATGTATGTCCGTTCTCGGCAAAAGTTGGCAAACTTATCATAAAATGCTATAAATGATTTTAAGAAGAAGAAAAACAATAAATTTGATCAACCGAGTTTTAAATTGACAAAGTAAGTTTAAAAGTATTTAATAAATTTATGAGTAGCATTCAATACTCTCTGTAGCTCAAACTAATATTTTTCTACAATTTGTTATAAGCAATTTTAATGATTTTTTCCATACAAAAAAGCAATATTACAAATATCATTATTACTTTTTACATTTTATGTGTATGCATCATATTTAAACTTTGAAAAACTGCTAATGCAAGCTGAAATTACAATATTTTTATACCAGAATTTTGAGAGATGAGGATTGCCAAGTTTGTATTGAGCTGACATCAGAGTTTAAAAATCATTTAAAAAATTAAAAAAATTTTTATTTATTTATTTAAGCTTTTTAGATTTAGTTACCTTGTAACTTCAAAGGACTAAATCTCACTTATATACCCAATCAGAAGATTTTTGCCAAATCGGTCGATTTTACCAATTAATTTAAAGTTAACATAAAATGTAACAAAAAATAAATTTGAATCAAATTAGACAAATCAAAAATTTAATACTCAATTTAAGAAAGATGTCACATTCAAATAGATTAAATTTTAACAGCAAACTGATGGATTAATATCAGTAACTAAACTTAATGATTTTAAGACTTTCGAAAACTCATACAATACTCATACAAAATTCATTTAACTGTAAGTTGGTATTTGCAGTGCCACAAGGTAGAGTTATAAGACCTTAAAAGCAAAACTAGGTTACAACAAAGGGTATGTAAAGATAATACTTTGTGAAAAGTAAAACTATTGATATAAATCCTAAAAAAATATTTCAACTTAAGTTTCGAAAATCATCATTTTTTTAACCATTTTAGATTTGTATAATATTTCAGTATCTAACATCATTGTAGGAATAAAACGAATTGAGTTAGTGCTTGAGAAGTTAGTTTTAATTCTCAATTAAGACACTAAATTAATTTATTGATTAAGCACATTCACGAAAAAGTTTATCATTATTATTAATATTACTATTTGAGCAAATGTCTGCAAGTTTCCTTTTGATATTTTACAAATAGAATGATTTTAAATATAAAGTTTGCTTCAAATTATTTAACAATTAAGGTTTTTGTTTTATAGGTCTCAAAAATATTATCATAGATAAAAAAATTGAATCAAAAGTTTATCAAAATATTTTATTGAAAGATTGTTATTTCTTTCACGATTAAATTAAATGTGATGGTATATTTACAATTTGTAGGAAGTTACACAACACAAACCTTTATTAATCTCGTTCTTTTCCATGTCCTTGCTGTTGCTGTAACATTTATTTTTGTAACAGCTGGGTTTCCTTATTTTCTAGTTGGAATTATTTTGAGTCTCTTTGTTTTTTTTTGCTGCAGTCCCTGCATAGCCTCTAACAAAAAATTTAATTTTCTTTTAAACTCTTTATCCTCTTCTTTTTGTCTTTCTTGATGGTCTGTGTTTAGTTGTAATTGTATTTGTTCTATCGCATGGATTTCGTCAGAGAAAGATTGAACACTTTTTACATGCATATTTTCTTCAAGTCTCACTTTATCTGCTCTTTCTTCTACCAGTTTTTTATGTTCTTGTCTTTCATTTTCAATTTCTTGTTCTGGTTTGTCTTGAGATAGTCTCAATAGTTCTTGTCGTATTTATTGTAAAATACGGAGTTTCTCACGGTAGTTTTGCAACTCCTCTTCTTCGTTCGCTTTTTTATGTCTTTCTGGATCTCTTTGTACTTCTTGTTGTCTTTCTTGAAGCAGCTGGTTTAGCAATTGTAGTAAAATTTTCTGTTGTCGATCTAGTTCTTGTTTCGCATTTGTTTTTCTTCTGTTATGTTTTGTAATTTGTTCTTGTTCCAACTGCTTTAAATAACTAAATTCTTTATCATAATCAGGCGCCTCTTGTTCTTGCCTCTCTTGTTTCTATCTACTATCTTCTTGTCTTTCTAGAAGATTTTACTCTAATACTTTTATTACAAATTGCTGATGTCTTCCTGTCATATCATTTGGTTGTTCTCTATCACAAAACTGTCTTATTAGTTCCAGTTGCAAGAGATCGAGTTCTCGACTAAATTCTTTTCTTTCTTTTACTTGCTTTTCCTGTTGCTCTTGACAAGGAAAATCATCACTGGTATCCCTAGTAAATTTTGAACATAAAACTGTTATACTACTTTAATTTTTATTAACGATTATTCAACTAATACTATATACTTAACGTCAATAAAATAAACTATTTGATTTTAAACTTCTATAGATATTCAAATTACAATTAAACTTACATTTTGAAGCTTTCTTCACAGAACAGTTTTTGAAAAAGATTGAAAAATTTTTTACTTCAAACCTGTTTGATACTTACTGCGACTTCTGTCTAGAAGATGTAATAAGCAAGTTATTGCAGCAGCTTATAAACAGTTTTATGTCTGTATGACGTTTTTATTCTATAACTCTTAAAGTTTTATAATTTATTCCCGCTAAAAACTTGCCGTTTAATCAATAAAAAGGAAATATACTCATATTTTGTTACATAAAAAAGGTTATAATGTTGAAAAATAAAAGTAATAAGAAACATCGCTGGCACCCTATATATCTAGAAGTCAGAATGATGCCATTAATTGTCCAGGATTTGAGATTATCGCTTTCGATTTTTATTACTTAAAGTCCAAATTTTCTCGTTTATATATACTTACCTACCAACCTCTAAAACTAATGACAGGGTTAGTTAAGGTTACTGTCAAGGCCTTATTGAAGGTTCTGAAGAGTGTTGTGTGTCCTGAGTTATATATCTTGGGGGTTTTTAATTTTAGTAAAATTGATTGGAGTAACCCGGATTTAGCATTTATGAGAAACCGGTTTATCTCCTAGAAGTACCCTCGTTGATCCAGACTACCAAGGCAGTTTTATACCCGCGTTTTTCGAGACTTTTTAGTTGCAAATATGATACCGCCAAAGCTGGAAATCGAAACTCGCGCGTCGTAAGCGACTGTGATGACTGCTACATCACAAAGAGGGCTCTGGGAAAAATAGTTTATAATTTAAACTATTTTCAAGCAACTGATTTTATCAACTAATTTCTTGGTTAGAATCTTTGCTTGTGTAAATAAGTTATTTGATACATTTTATTCTTACCAAATAATAAACTTAGTATTTGTAAACATATTTGAACTGAGATAAAAATGTATCATCAATCACTACATCCTTAAGATTACCGAACTTGCAACTGTCTAGTTCTTATATTTCTTAATATATTTTCTAAGTAAAAAAAAGCTTGCTCAAACAATGTAAGTAAAATTTTATAGACTCTTCAAAACTATATCAAAAGTCAATTATTGCATAACTAACAAAACGTTGTTAATGATTCTTGAATTTTAATTTTAGTAAAATTGATTGGAGTAACCCGAATTTAGCATTTATGAGAAACTGGTTTATCTCCTAGAAGTATCCTCGTTGATCCAGACTAGCAAGGCCGTTTTATACCCGCGTTTTTCGAGACTTTTTTAGTTGCAAATATGATACCGCCAAAGCTGGAAATCGAAACTCGCGCGTCGTAAGCGACTGTGATAACTGCTACATCACAAAGAGGGCTCTGGGAAAACTAGTTTATAATTTAAAATATTTTCCAGCAACTGCTTTCATCAACCGATTTCTTAATTAAGATCTTTGCTTGTGTAAATAAGTTGTTTGAAACACTTTATTGCCATCATCGATATAAAAACGATATTAAATTGATTGTTTAGCAACTCAGCTTTATTTTCTGGTTCCATCACAAGCTGGTTGCTGTTATCAAGTAAGTGAGGTATTTGAGATCTCGCATTAAGTTTGCGATTTATTAAACCAAAAAACGTTTTCTTGCTAGGTGAAGATAAGATTGCACTTTCTCTTCCCAAATAGAAATTAGAAAAAGATTTTTTGTTAACTATACAAAGATCTTTGTACAGAGATTTGATGGAAGGGTCTGCTTTAGTTTGTTTGTATAGGAGGTTTTTAAAATGCCGTAAATTCTTTAATTTTTTTGGTAAATGTGGTATTTTGTTGGTTCTATAAAAAGATATGAATTTTTCGATTGATTCTTTAACGATGTTAGTAAACCTTGAATAAATAGTATTAATGTCTTCGGAAGAGTTGAAAAGAGAAATCCATTCAATATCTGATAGAAACTTGTTAATACCGTTATAATTTCCACAGTACACATTCCTTGTGCTTGAAGTTTTTACTTTCATATAAAAGTTTGATGGAGCTTGAATTCAATCAAATTGTGATTGCATGTCAAAGCAAAAGGTTCTTTCTGATCAACGTAGATAATGTTCTCGGGTTTTGATATGATAAGAAGATCCAAAGTATTACCACTAATTTGGGTTGGAAAAGTAACCATCTGAGATAGATTATTGGCATTGAGAAAGCTTATAAAGACATGACTTAGAAAGGGTTAATTAGTATTATCGCTATCCAAGTTAAACGATTTTCTATTTAAGCCTTCATCATAATTCAATTTTCTACCTCATACTATGTAGAGCGTCTGGATGCTCTTTCATTAAACTTTTAACCTGCAAATACTCATTCCTACTCCAGGGCGTCATCACAGTACCTCTCCTGTTTCTTTTACTATGAAGCTGGTTCCTATATGACCCAAACTGGAAATTACACAAATGACTATAATGTCCCTATTGCCTTCAGCTAAGACATTTGGTATATCAATTTTTGTTTTTTCCTTGTCACATGTTTATTGCGCACTACTAAATTCTCTCGTTGGTTTTCTGACTGAGACACCATCTTCGTATGAACCTCAAGAAAGTCCTCTGAAACAGTTTCCCTAGGCTCATTAGTTGAAAATATAGTAATAAATGTGTAGATTAGTTATTTATTTATACTGGTAGCAACGAAACCAGTTTCTTAAAATAGTGGCCCTAAAAAGGACCTATTATGGAGCCTAATAATTGATTCCTTTAAAAGTTACTCGGTTTTTCATCAATGCTTGAGCAACATCACGTATTGTAATAAACTCCCGATCAGCATTTAAGCCATTCATAATAGAATCCTGAAGAACAGATTGAAGAAATGTTTTTAATCTTTCTCTGCTATCTACATAACTCAAACCAAAAAGACGTTTAACCCCACCTCGACGAGCCAAACGCCTTGTATCTTTCAATCTGACACCTTTAACAGATTTAAGATACCATATTTTGCGACGCCACGTACGTCTTTTCCGTAAACCGTCTTATCCTTTACCTCATGCTGACATGTTGGCTTTATGTTTAACAAACACTTGACTGCATAGGGGAAACAGTTTAAGTTCTATTCTATTACAGACCTCGGCGATCTGTAAAAAAAGGATACAAGAAAACATCCACTTTCTGAGGCTCACAACTCTCAATGAGATTCAGAAACTATGCTAATAAGTCAAAGACCAACTATTTTTCGACTACGTCTGTAAAGTTGAGACGCTCAAAATTTGAATTAAAAAAAAATTAACTTTTTCTATGAAATTTTGATGCAAATAGTAAAATGGTGGTAACTTTACAATATATTAAATTAAAAATAAACAGCAGATCATCACGTGGTGGTCTTTAATTTCCAGTTGGTCGTACTCATTGGTTATTAAAAAGTAGGAATTACTCTCAACGTGTAGGTGCTAGTGCACCAGTTTATTCTTCCAAATATCTTCCATTATATCCAAGACCTTTTCAGAGATTGTTTTAATAAAAAAACATTGATTTTCTATCAAACATTCTAATTATGATAAAGCTGAGAGCTTCAATACAGATTCAGGAAATTAAACAATAATAAACTTTCTTATAAACTATTGATTTTTTGTCCTAACCTAATCATTTTTATATAAAAGTTTTTCTTTCTTTTTTAAATTTTATTTTTATATTAAGAATAACCTTTGAAGGTAGTTTAATAAAAAAATTATTTCTAGGTTTTAAAGAAAAAGTTGATTTTTGGTTTATTTAGTGTTCTATTTAAATTGAGTTTCATCATGTTTATGATTCTAATTTGTATATAAAATCATTTTATGCTAAAAAATATATACATTTGTGTCAAATATGATTTAAAAAACTTCATAAAAGTAGAAAATATACTCAATTTTGGTCTTGACCGTCATCGCAGCTATTTATTTCTTTTCCTTTGCAGCTTCTTACATGACCCAATTGGAATATCACAGGATGTAATGTCCTTTCTACTCACATCTAAGACTTTTGGAACGGCTGATAATATTTTATTTGCCAAACTACAATTCTAAAAATAGATAAAGGTCATTACTTTGCCTGCTGTTGCTAGACCACAACTGATGCACCAAAATATAAAAACAATTATCTTAAAAAACTGTCAAGCGTTGATGAAGATTTAGAAATACTGAAATGAAAAATTTATCTTTAATTAATAGGTAACAGTTATTTCTATCTTGAAATGTAGTTTGAATATTTTTGGTACTGTTGCAACTGCTATTCAATTTAGTCAAACTTCACTGATTTTATATAATCTAACCTTTTTAAATCAAGTGTAAACCAAGTAAAGACAAAAAAAAGCTGTTCTACATGTGAAAGAAACCATTAATATCATTGAATACTTTCAAATATTGAACCACATATGACTTACGAACTTATGATGACTATTAGGCAGAAGTTTCGATGTTTTCATAAGTGGTTCCCAAAAGAACCTTTTAATTGGTTTACAATTTAAGCTTTCTTTGTGGCTGGTCCAGTCTTTTTCGGCAACAAACCCGATTGGATATTGGGTAGAACTCCTCCTTGAAAAAGTGTTACACCTCCAAGTAATTTGTTAAATTCTGCATCATTTCGAATCGCTAATTGTAAATGACGAGGAATGATTCGAGTTTTCTTGTTGTCACGAGCAGCATTTCCAGCCAATTCAAGAATTTCAGCACTCAAATATTCGAGAACTGCAGCAAGATAAACTGGTGCACCAGCACCTATACGTTGAGAGTAATTGCCATTTCTCAACAATCGATGAACACGACCAACTGGGAATTGAAGACCAGCCCGTGAAGATCGGCTCTTTGGTTTAGATTTTGATTTTACTTCTTTACCAAGTCCTGACATTTTGTAGTTACTAGAAAGCTATAAAAATTTTAACAAATTTTACTAAATTTAATTTTACAGACGTAGTCGAAAAAAGAAACAGTTTGTTGTTTATTAGCATAAAATAAATTTTTATAAACGCAAGTGTGCGGCTTTTTTACCATTTCAGACAATTCATACAGCATGGTTGAACCAAAAGGAAGTGAAAGGCCTGTTAAGTCAGTTGCTTCAATTGATGAGCTTAAGAAGCTCAGTCGAAAGGAGAGTTTCAGTACTTATCTTTACAAAGTAATGAAGTATATTCATCCTGACCTAGGAATTTCTAGTAAAGCTATGAGTATGATAAATTCATTATTACTATGATATCTTTGAACGTATTGCAGCTGAAGCTTCACGCTTGGCCAACTACAACAAACGTTCAACTATCAGTAGTCGTGAGATTCAAACAGCAGTGAGACTTTTGTTGCCAGGAGAATTAGCCAAGCATGCAGTTTCGGAAGGAACTAAAGCTGTTACCAAATATACTAGCTCCAAGTAGATTTATTTACTTGAAACCAGGTTCTTTTTAGAACCACCTATTCAAAATTTGATCATATCATCAAAATTTTTTATAATATCTTTGAATACACAGTGAACACCAACGTTAAGCTTTAAAATTAATTTAACTTAGTATTCAATTTTTGATAATGAAATTATTCTCGTAATATTATTCGACATTTAAATCATGACCTGAAATGAAGGCAGAAAAATGAATAATTACGCTCACTGAGTGATATAAAAATTCTGATTAATCTTTTGAATAAGATTTAATGTGCAGTTCTTAAATTACGTTTAGGGCTGTTTTAAGACTCTGTTTAAATAAGCAAACTTGACAACAAAACAATTTATAATTGTCGTGAGACAAAACTGTTACTATCACTTAAAAACAATCAGCTGAAACTATTGGTGGTCCTAAAAAGGACCTGTGGTTTAGATACTTAACCACCAAATCCGTACAAAGTACGACCTTGTCTTTTCAATGCATAAATTACATCAAGTGCTGTGACTGTCTTTCGTTTAGCATGTTCTGTGTAAGTAACAGCATCACGAATTACATTTTCAAGGAATACTTTCAATACTCCTCTAGTTTCTTCATATATTAAACCAGAAATACGTTTGACACCACCTCGTCGAGCTAAACGTCTAATTGCTGGCTTGGTAATACCTTGGATATTATCACGAAGGACTTTACGATGACGCTTAGCGCCTCCTTTTCCCAATCCTTTTCCTCCTTTGCCTCGTCCTGACATGATATTAGCTTATAAAACTTAAAATGGTAGTTTTGATTTACGGAGTCGAATATTTATACTAATTTTCAGACGCAACGAAGTCATGGCGACGTTTACAGACGCAACGACTCACTTAAGCATTTTTCATAAATACTATCCATGAAAGAGTTCCAAACTTAAACTCCAAAGTTTTATTGTATAAAATATTTCTAAGAGAGATTGGTTTGTTTTTACAGAAAAAAAATATTCCAAAATATATGTAATATATAAAATATTTATATAAGACATTTATTAAACAAAAATCAAAATAAAATACAATAAAAGTTTTACAGCTTTAAAAAAAAATCAAAAACACGTTTGTTCAAATTTATAATTACCTTTAGAATTGACCTATCGTTTTTGGTTGATATTTAAAACTTTGTTGGCTAGGAAAAACTTTTTTGAAGAAACTACACAACTTGCAGCGAAAGTGTATTATTGTATCTTTCTGAATATAAGTTTACAAATGAAAAAATGTAAGCAAATAAAGTAAGTGATGAATGAAATTTGAGCAGTAACTTCTTGTTCGGCTATTTACAACAATTAAATATGAGCTGTCATTAGATCCGAACCGAATAAATCGTTATATTACTTGATAAAAAAGTTAAACAATAATGCAGTTTAAAAAGACAGCCTAGAAATGACCAAGTAAATAAAGTTGCACTGTTTCGTGAAGGTTTGTAATTTTGTATATATACTAAACTGTTGGCGCTCGAATTCTCTTGATTATAATAACCCTAGAATGGCACGTACAAAGCAAACTGCTCGTAAATCAACTGGTGGAAAAGCTCCACGCAAGCAACTTGCTACTAAAGCAGCTCGTAAGAGTGCTCCAGCAACTGGTGGAGTAAAGAAACCTCATCGTTATCGACCAGGAACTGTTGCTCTTCGTGAAATTCGTCGTTATCAAAAGTCAACTGATCTGTTGATCAGAAAGTTGCCATTTCAAAGACTTGTTCGTGAAATTGCTCAAGATTTCAAAACTGATTTGAGATTCCAAAGTAGTGCTGTGATGGCTCTACAGGAAGCAAGTGAAGCTTACTTGGTTAGTTTATTTGAAGATACCAACTTGTGTGCAATTCATGCTAAACGTGTAACAATTATGCCCAAAGATATCCAATTAGCTCGCAGATTTCGTGGTGAACGAGCGTAAATAGTTTATAATCTAACCGGTTCTTTTTAGAACCACTTCAAGATTATTTGAAAGAGATCAAATTATATTTACATCATTAAGTAATTGATGAACTTAAATAAAGTTTTGATTTTGTATATGTCGATTTAATGCTACTAAAAAATAACAACTAAATTTTATTTCCGAAGATTATGATATATTCTTAGATATCGTTAATTTTGTTTCATTATAATTTAATTGTAGTAATTATATCCTTCAAAAGGAAATTACTATAGGTAACCGGAACCAAAGAATATCAATTAAGAAAACTGATTTTTTATTAAAGAAATGTCTTCATGGTTCTAATATCATGAACTATTTTCGAATAAGAAATTTTTTGACTCTTGAAATCTACAGTTTCTGATTTGTTTACACAAATGTTAAAATATTTTAACTTCATTACTGAAGAATTCTTAAATTACTAAAAATAGCTTCGCCAAAATACACATAGAAATTAAAATAAGGAAGGTATTAAAAGGCAATGAAACTTTAACTGTCACTGATAAACATAATTGTTTAATAATTAGGTGATTGGAACAAGAACCAGATTTCAAGTTAATAAATTTACTTTGAGATGATAAATTACTAACACTGCAGGTTGAGTCTAATCACTACGGATAGTTGAAAGTTTGTTGCAGTTGGTCAAGCTTGAAGATTAACCTGAAATACACTCAAAGATATCATTGACAAATGAATTCATGATAATCATAGATCTACTAGATACTTCAGCGTCAGGATGAAGATATTGAAAACTTCTTAAATATAATTGAAGTAAATTATTTTATGTACCTCACTTTATAGGTTTATCAGTTGGTGTAGCTGACAAAACTGCGCGTTATGTGCACCTATACAAATGGACTTATACTTTTAAGACCTCTTTATAAAACTATTTATGTTTATGAGGCTATTTATAAAACTATAAATTATCCTAATTAAATAACATCGATGAAATTTGACGTAAAAAAGACGTATACTTGCCTTTATAAATATTTAAGTTAGGCTAATAAGCAAAAAACTGTTTCTTTTTTGACTACGTCTGTAAAATCAAACCTACTAAAATTTGTAAAAAATTTTTTTTATAGCTTTGTAGTAACTACAAAATGTCAGGACTAAATAGCAAACTTTGTTATTTAACTCAATTAATTCATTTTATTACACTGCCAGTATGGTTGAAAAAAATATTTGTTCATAAAAAAATGTTTCTAATATTGAGAAAAATTTTAAGTCATTTTAATGATTGATCCGTTTTATTTTAATAAATTCAGTTTTTCCGTTTTAAGCAAACTGCTGTGAGTTTTTTTACTTAACTTATCTAATTTAATTGCTTATGTAGAAATGAACCCTCAGTATGCATCTGTAGCTAATGGAAAACTAATGAAAACATTTTTTATCTACAAATGTTAACTGAAAAAAGAAGTTTAAAATGATTCTGCTATTCAAGTAATGATATAACTAAACCAATCTATCATTTATTTTACCAAATAGAATTTATATAAATTTTATCAGTTTTTGTTTAAATTATTAAATTGCATAAATTTGGTATAATTATTATTGAATTATACTCGGCTAATGAAGGTGTGCAGGAAATTTAATAAAGCTGCATAAAAAGCTTTCAATTGACAAAAGTACAGCTATAACATTGCAGAGAATATATTAAAAATATATATTGAAAATACATGACCTTAATTTTAACTTATTTACAAAAACTTTTAAAATATTTTATGTAACAGGATGATTTTTCAAATTAAAAGTTACACTTAGCAACTAAATAGATTAATGATGGAGCATATGACATTAAATTTAAAAATGTATACTGTTTTGATTTGGTATAAGAAATGTCTGATTTTTATTATAACCAAAATATTATGGCGAAAGATTTTACAGTTGTTACGATAAATAAGTATCAAAAATCATGAACAACTAATAAAGTTAGTTTGTAGATAGTTGTAACGTAAAAAAATAAAAGTTTATGTTTCAAAGTACTTCCTTAAAGTTCATACGAAGATGGTGTCTCAGTCAGAAAACCAACGAGAGACTTCAGTAGTGCGCACTAAACATGTGACAAGGAAAAAACCAAAAAGTGATATACCAAATGTCTTAGATGAGAGCAATAGGGACATTATAGTCATTTGTCTAATTTTCATTTTGGGTCATCTAGGAACCAGCTTCATAGTAAAAGAAACAGGAGAGGTACTGTGATGATGCCCTGGACCAAGAATGAGTATTTGCAGGGAATGATCCCATATAGCGGCTTAACGAACAAATAATTGTCTAAATTTAATCAGGGATCATTACGAAGGTCTAAGCTTGTTCACTACGAGAAAGAGCAAGAAGGAAGTAATCTGTAGTATATTTAGAGGATTAAAACTACTATTATATAACACATTTCATCTTTGTTATTAAATCAGTTGTGATATAAATCGATTAGATGAAGCAAGAAGAAAGCTTCATTCTATCACTCAAGAAGAAGACATATTGACAGTTGTGATTACAATAGGTTAAACAATGCAATTCGAGAGATTTAGATTGTTATTCAGGTAAAAGAGATATTAAAAGTTCCTGTCCTTATTCTAGCTAATAAACAAGATGATGATGGTGTAAACACCGTTAAACTGCTAAGGGCTAATCCAAAGAGCTGCTAGCAAATGGCAAGTAATCCAACGTTTTATTGAGGGATCCAACCAGATACTGAAATGCTGAGGAAGATGATTTCAAAGTTTATTCAGTATGTAGTAATAAAGAGAATAGTCCCCGACGGGGTTCAGTAAGCAAAACAGGTAAAAATTCAGAAGGCAACATGATGATTAGAAAGGAAAATATAAAGAGTAGACTAATCTGATGTTCGTGTTTCTAATGTGATATTAAATCTGATAGTTATGATTTTCATAAAATCTTGTTAAAAGACTTTTACGTAATCTATTGTGGAGGCTGGATGAGTCAGTAGCCTGTATATTCGGACGATAAGAAATTTTAGTCAAAAATTAGATAGAGTATGGAACATATAAGATCATCGATTAAGTAATAACAAAAAAGTATCGTTTAGTCACCTGCTGGTGACATCTA
The DNA here is from genome assembly GCA_034620365.1 of Pegea sp. RAD2-039. Taxonomy (NCBI): domain Eukaryota; kingdom Metazoa; phylum Chordata; class Thaliacea; order Salpida; family Salpidae; genus Pegea; species Pegea sp. RAD2-039. The sequence goes on from JAQGEQ010000102.1 coordinate 26,924, forward strand.
GACTTCTTGCTTGATATTCAACCTAAATCCAAAAACAGTTTATTTATAATCTTTGAACGGACGTCAACGATGTGTAATAAGAATCATAACAACACTTCAAGCGCTTAACAAAAGATTTATTGATTACTTTGATGCCTGTAAACCGAACACCACTAATTTGCAGAATGTTCGAGTAGTTAACTTGTTTAGATTTTTACTTTAAAGCAAACTGTTAGTAAAACAACTTGTGGAAAAGATCCAACTTAGACTTACTAATGAAGCAGCTGTTAAGAGTTCTCTAGATACTAGTGGAGTAAAAAAACTGTATTGAAACCAATCTGGAACTGTAGCTCTTCGTGACATCTATCATTCATAGAAATACTTTTTTTCATTTTTTACTTTGAAATATTTCCATCAGCATAAATCTGAATTTTATCTTTTCCAACAATTGTAAAGTGTGTTGTTTAGATGGTCTGTTTTTTGTTTAAGAAAATTAAAATATAACTTTTTTTTATTCATTTTCAGATAGATTATCAAATAGATTTCTGTCTGCCAAAGATTATCAAACTAATGTATTGTATTAAGGAATAAGTATTATTATTTAGATGCAGAAATTATTGAGATAGCAAAGCAAGAACAAAGCTCAAAAAATCAACCATCTGTAAAAAAATTAACAAATGGCTGCAGATATCAATTCATTGCTCTTGCTATGTTTTAATTTCATATTTCTTGAACATTATCATTGATAGTCTGTTATAAGTTAATAAAAAATAAATTTCCACTAATTATTTACTTTATTGACGTTGATTAAAGTTTAAAGGAAAGCTTCTTTCAAAGTGAATGTAAATAAAACTTTTTCTATTTTGGCAATATTAATAGTAATTATTATAATGAAGTAAATCAATTAGGAGTATTTTTTTGGTTTTCTATAATTATAATTTACATTTTTATTATAAAATAACTTTTTATTTTTTTAAAATATACTGTTTATATATATAATTATATTTAAACTCTATTTATATTTATGAAATATTGTAACCATAAATTATTCTTAATTTAAATTTTTTACAATGTTTATTGGATTAGCCTTTTATTTTTTATTGCAAAATGCTACTATTCAAAAAATATATTTCAAAAAGATGGTGGTTTTAATCATTTTCTTAAGTTTACTATTGGGACTGATGTAGCAAAATATAAAAACATCCGTCTTAAGAAACTGTCAAGCGTTGATGAAGAATTAGGAATACAGAAATAAAAAATTTATCTTTAATTTAAAGGTAAATAAATTTAAACAAATTTTAATATCTTTAATTTTACAGACGTAGTCGAAAAAGAAACAGTTTGTTGCTTATTAGCATAAAAAAAAATTTTATAAGCCCAAGTATGCGGCATTTATACCATTTCAGACAATTCATACAGCATGGTTGAACCAAAAGGAAGTGAAGAGCCAGTTAAGTCAGTTGCTTCAATTGATAAGCTTAAGAAGCGCAGTCGAAAGGAGAGTTTCAGTATTTATCTTTACAAAGTAATGAAGTATATTCATCCTGACCTAGGAATTCCTAGTAAAGCTATGAGTATGATAAATTCATTATTACTATGATATCTTTGAGCGTATTGCAGCTGAAGCTTCACGCTTGGCCAACTACAACAAACGTTCAACTATCAGTAGTCGTGAGATTCAAACAGCAGTAAGACTTTTGTTGCCAGGAGAATTAGCCAAGCATGCAGTTTCAGAAGGAACTAAAGCAGTTACCAAATATACTAGCTCCAAGTAGATTTATCTGCTTAGGACGGGTTCTTTTTAGAACCACTTATTCAAAATTTGAGCATATTAGCAATAAATCTTTTTAATTTCTTTGATAACACAGTGAACACCAATATACAAAGGTTGCGTTTAGGTTTAATATTAATCCAAATTAGTATTCAGTATTAATAATGAAACTAATTCAAAATACAATAAGTTTTATTCTCGTAATATTATTCGACATTTAAATCATGACCTGAAATGAAGGCAGAAAAATGAATAATTACGCTCACTGAGTGATATACAAATTCTGATTAATCTTTTGAATAAAATTTAATGTGCAGTTCTTAAATTACGTTTAGGGCTGTTTTAAGACTCTGTTTAAAAAAGCAAACTATTTATAAATGTTGTGAAACATAACTGTTAGTATCAATTAAAATACAATTAGTTGAAATTATTAGTGGTCCTAAAAAGGACCTACGGTTTGGTTACTTAACCACCAAATCCGTACAAAGTACGACCTTGTCTTTTCAATGCATAAACTACATCAAGTGCTGTGACTGTCTTTCGTTTAGCATGTTCTGTGTAAGTAACAGCATCACGAATTACATTTTCAAGAAATACTTTCAATACTCCTCTAGTTTCTTCATATATTAAACCAGAAATACGTTTGACACCACCTCGACGAGCTAAACGTCTAATTGCTGGCTTGGTGATACCTTGGATATTATCACGAAGGACTTTACGATGACGCTTAGCGCCTCCTTTTCCCAAACCTTTTCCTCCTTTACCTCTTCCTGACGTGATATTTGTTGATAAAATTTTGTAACTGTAGATTGGTGTCTGGAAGTCCTATAAATATATAAATGGAAGTCAATATAAACTAATGTTCAGACACAACGACAGCATGTTGACGTTTACAGACGCAACGACCCACTTAAGTATTTTATACTTAATAAAGTACTAATTACGGCTGCAACAGCCACAAACTTTAACTTGATCTTTTTAGTGTATAAAATGTTTTAGAAATAAACTAGATTTGTTTTTAAAGATAATCAAAAAAAAAAGGATAAATTATGCAAACTAAACTGAGTCATTTTAAAAGAATAATCTAGTCATCTATCTTAACAAAAGTTTGATTTATTCGTTTATTATTACATATATCATAATGAAAGTATGTTTACATATAATAAAGAAAAAATAATAATTCATCATCTATTTTCATTTTGATGATATTTTTCAAGTAAGTATTAAAATAATGCTTACAAAAAATTTGGTGAACACGGTATTTACATTGTTTTAAATCTTATACCGTCTAATTCATCATTAATTCAAACAATAAAAATATTACTGTAGACTTTTTATGGAAGAAATCAATTCCAACAAAACTAAATTTTACTAAAATTATTTAATTATTTGTTCTAATTTACAATTATCTTTAGAATTGACCAACTGTTTTTTGTTTATATTTTAAACTTAGCTGGCTAAAAAAACTTTTTTCTGAGCACAATACACAACTTGCAGAAAAAGTTTATTATTGTGTCATTCTTTATTTTTACTTTATAACTTTGTTCCGTCTTTATTCTTTGTTTTGTTATCATTAACTCTTTTATTAGGCATATAAAAAATCCATTTGATTGAAAATGAAAAGCATCAGAAATTATTTAGAAAGAACTTTTACAGAAAAAATAAACAAATGTATGTAAATAAAGTAAGTGAGGAATGAAATTTGAACTGTAAATTCTTGTTTGGCTAATTACAACAATTAATAATAACTTTCCTGCAAGCTGTGTATTCTGCTCATAATTTCATCATTAAAAATTGAATAATAAGTTGCCTCAAGGTTTAATGCCAATCAAAGCGCTGTATAAATGTTCCCACTTTGCAATTTCATAAAAGTTTAAATTTTGAATAAGTGGTTCTAAAAAGAACCTGGTTTCAATAAAAACAATTTATTTGGAGCTAGTATATTTGGTAACAGCTTTAGTTCCTTCTGAAACTGCATGCTTGGCTAATTCTCCTGGCAACAAAAGTCTCACTGCTGTTTGAATCTCACGACTACTGATAGTTGAACGTTTGTTGTAGTTGGCCAAGAGTGAAGCTTCAGCTGCAATACGCTCAAAGATATCATAGTAATAATGAATTTATCATACTCATAGCTTTACTAGGAATTCCAGTATCAGGATGAATATACTTCATTACTTTGTAAAGATAAATACTGAAACTCTTCTTTCGACTGCGCTTCTTAAGCTTATCAATTGAAGCAACTGACTTAACAGGCTTTTCACTTCCTTTTGGTTCAACCATGCTGTATGAATTGTCTGAAATGGTAAAAAAGTCGCATACTTGCGCTTATAAAAGTTTATTTTATGCTAATAAGCAACAAACTGTTTCTTTTTTCGACTACGTCTGTAAAATTAAACTTAGTAAAATTTGTTAAAATTTTTATAGCTTTCTAGTAACTACAAAATGTCAGGACTTGGTACAGAAGTAAAATCAAAATCTAAACCAAAGAGCCGATCTTCACGGGCTGGTCTTCAATTCCCAGTTGGTCGTGTTCATCGATTGTTGAGAAATGGCAATTACTCTCAACGTGTAGGTGCTGGTGCACCAGTTTATCTTGCAGCTGTTCTTGAATATTTGAGTGCTGAAGTTCTTGAATTGGCTGGAAATGCTGCTCGTGACAACAAGAAAACTCGAATCATTCCTCGTCATTTACAATTAGCGATTCGAAATGACGAAGAATTGAACAAATTACTTGGTGGTGTAACACTTTCTCAAGGAGGCGTTCTACCCAATATCCAATCGGGTTTGTTGCCGAAAAAGACTGGACCAGCCACAAAGAAAGCTTAAATTGTTAACCAACTAAAAGGTTCTTTCAAGAACCACTTATGAAAACATCGAAAATTCTGCCTAATAGTCACCATAAGTTCGTAAGGCATGTGTGGTTTAATATTTGAAAGTATTCAATGATATTAATGGTTTCTTTCACATGTAGAACAGCTTTTTTTTTGTTTTTACTTGGTTTACACTTGATTTAAAAAGGTTAGATTATATAAAATCAGTGAATTTTGACTAAATTGAATAGCAGTTGCAACAGTACCATAAATATTCAAACTACATTTCAAGATAGAAATAACTGTTACCTATTAATTAAAGATAAATTTTTCATTTCTGTATTTCTAAATCTTCATCAACTCTTGACAGTTTTTTAAGATGGATGTTTTTATATTTTGGTGCATCAGTTGTGGTCTAGCAACAGCAGGCAAAGTAATGACCTTTATCTATTTTTAGAATTGTAGTTTGGCAAATAAAATATTATCAGCAGTTCCAAAAGTCTTAGATGTGAGTAGGAAGGACATTACATCCTGTGATATTCCAATTGGGTCATGTAAGAAGAAGCTGCAAAGGAAAAGAAATAAATAGCTGCGATGACAGTCTAGACCAAAATTGAGTATATTTTCTACTTTTATGAAATTTTTTAAATCATCATTGACACAAATGTATATTTTTTAGCTTAAAATGATTTTATATACAAATTAGAATCATAAACATGATGAAACTCAATTTAATTAGAACGCTAAATAAACCAAAAATCAACTTTTTCTTTAAAACCTAGAAATAATTTTTTTACTAAACTACCTTCAAAGGTTATTCTTAATATAAAAATAAAATTTAAAAAAGAAAGAAAAACTTTTATATAAAAATGATTAGGTTAGGACGAAAAATCAATAGTTTATAAGAAAGTTTATTATTGTTTAATTTCCTGAATCTGTATTGAAGCTCTCAGCTTTATCATAATTCGAATGTTTGATAGAAAATCAATAATTTTTTATTAAAACAATCTCTGAAAAGGTCTTGGATATAATGGAAGATATTTGGAAGAATAAACTGGTGCACCAGCACCTACACGTTGAGAGTAATTCCTACTTTTTAATAACCAATGAGTACGACCAACTGGAAATTAAAGACCACCACGTGATGATCTGCTGTTTATTTTTAATTTGATATATTGTAAAGTTACCACCATTTTACTATTTGCATCAAAATTTCATAGAAAAAGTTAATTTTTTTTTTAAATTCAAATTTTGAGCGTCTCAACTTTACAGACGTAGTCGAAAAATAGTTGGTCTTTGACTTATTAGCATAGTTTCTGAATCTCATTGAGAGTTGTGAGCCTCAGAAAGTGGATGTTTTCTTGTATCCTTTTTTTACAGATCGCCGAGGTCTGTAATAGAATAGAACTTAAACTGTTTCCCCTATGCAGTCAAGTGTTTGTTAAACATAAAGCCAACATGTCAGCACGAGGTAAAGGATAAGACGGTTTACGGAAAAGACGTACTTGGCGTCGCAAAATATGGTATCTTAAATCTGTTAAAGGTGTCAGATTGAAAGATACAAGGCGTTTGGCTCGTCGAAGCGGGGTTAAACGTCTTTTTGGTTTAAGTTATGTAGATAGCAGAGAAAGATTAAAAACATTTCTTCAATCTGTTCTTCGGGATTCTATTATGAATGGCTTAAATGCCGATCGGGAGTTTATTACAATACGCGATGTTGCTCAAGCATTGATGAAAAACCGAGTAATTTTTAAAGGAATCAATTATTAGGCTCCATAATAGGTCATTTTCAGGGCCAATATTTTAAGAAACTTAGTTTTGTTGCTACTAGTATAAATAAATAACTAATCTACATAGCACATTTATTACTATATTTTCAACTAATGAGCCTAAGGAAAATGTTTCAGAGGACTTTCTTGAGGTTCACACGAAGATGGTGTCTCAGTCAGAAAACCAACGAGAGAATTTAGTAGTGCGCAATAAACATGTGACAAGGAAAAAACAAAAATTGATATACCAAATGTCTTAGCTGAAGGCAATAGGGACATTATAGTCATTTGTGTAATTTTCAGTTTGGGTCATCTAGGAACCAGCTTCATAGTAAAAGAAACAGGAGAGGTACTGTGATGACGCCCTGGAGTAGGAATGAGTATTTGCAGGTTAAAAGTTTAATGAAAGAGCATCCAGACGCTCTACATAGTATGAGGTAGAAAATTGAATTATGATGAAGGCTTAAATAGAAAATCGTTTAACTTGGATAGCGATAATACTAATTAACCCTTTCTAAGTCATGCCTTTATAAGCTTTCTCAATACCAATAATCTATCTCAGATGGTTACTTTTCCAACCCAAATTAGTGGTAATACTTTGGATCTTCTTATCATATCAAAACCCGAGAACATTATCTACGTTGATCAGAAAGAACCTTTTGCTTTGACATGCAATCACAATTTGATTGAATTCAAGCTCCAACAAACTTTTATATGAAAGTAAAAACTTCAAGCACAAGGAATGTGTACTGTGGAAATTATAACGGTATTAACAAGTTTCTATCAGATATTGACTGGATTTCTCTTTTCAACTCTTCCGAAGACATTAATACTATTTATTCAAGGTTTACTAACATCGTTAAGGAATCAATCGAAAAATTCATATCTTTTTATAGAACCAACAAAAAACCACATTTACCCAAAAAATTAAAGAATTTACAACATTTTAAAAACCTCCTATACAAACAAACTAAAGCAGACCCTTCCATCAAATCTCTGTACAAAGATCTTTGTATAGTTAACAAAAAATCTTTTTCTAATTTCTATTTGGGAAGAGAAAGTGCAATCTTATCTTCACCTAGCAAGAAAACATTTTTTGGTTTAATAAATCGCAAACTTAAGGCGAGATCTCAAATACCTCACTTACTTGATAACAGCAACCAGCTTGTGATGGAACCAGAAAATGAAGCTGAGTTGCTAAACAATCAATTTAATATCGTTTTTATAACCGATGATGGCAATAAAGTGTTTCAACCAACTTATTTACACAAGCAAAGATCTTAACTAAGAAATCAGTTGATGAAAGCAGTTGCTGGAAAATATTTTAAATTATAAACTAGTTTTCCCAGAGCCCTCTTTGTGATGTAGCAGTTATCACAGTCGCTTACTACGCGCGAGTTTCGATTTCCAGCTTTGGCGGTATCATATTTGCAACTATAAAAGTCTCGAAAAACGCGGGTATAAAACTGCCTTGGTAGTCTGGATCAACGAGGGTACTTCTAGGAGATAAACCGGTTTCTCATAAATGCTAAATCCGGGTTATTCCAATCAATTTTACTAAAATTAAAAACCCCCAAGATATATAACTCAGGACACACAACACTCTTCAGAACCTTTAATAAGGCCTTAACAGTAACTGTAACTAACCCTGTCATTAGTTGTAGCGGTTGGTAGGTAAGTATATCTAAACCAAAAATTTTGGACTTTAAGTAATAAAAATCGAAAGCAATAATCTCAAATCCTGGACAATTAATGGCATCATTCTGACTTCTAGAGATATAGGGTGCCAGCGATGTTTCTTATTACTTTTATTTTTCAATATTATTACCTTTTCTATGTAACAAAATATGAGTATATTTCCTTTTTATTGATTAAACGGCAAGTTTTTAGCGGGAATAAATTATAAAACTTTAAGAGTTATAGAATAAAAACGTCATATAGACATAAAATTGTTTATAAACTGGTATGATATCTTGCTTATTACATCTTCTAGACAGAAGTCGCAATAAGTATCAAACAGGTTTGAATTAAAAAATTTTTCAATCTTTTTCAAAAAACTGTTCTGTGAAGAAAACCTCAAAATGTAAGTTTAATTGTAATTTGAATATCTATACAAGTTTAAAATCAAATAGGTAATTTTATTAACGTTTAGTAAATAGTATTAGTTGAATAATCGCTAAAAATATTAAAGTAGTATAACAATTTTATGTTCAAAATTTACTAGGAATACCCGTGATGATCTTCCTTGTCAAGAACAGCAGGAAAAGCAAGTAAAAGAAAGAAAAGAATTTAGTCGAGAACTCGATCTCTTGCGATTAGAACTAATAAGACAGCGTGATAGAGAACAATCAAATGATATGACAGGAAGACATCAGCAATTTGTAATAAATGTATTAGAGCAAATTCTTCTAGAAAGAGCAGAAGATATTAGGCAGAAACAAGAGAGGCAAGAACAAGAGGCGCCTGATTATAATAAAAAATTTAGTTATTTAAAGCAGTTGGAACAAGAACAAATTACAAAACATAACAGAAGAAAAACAAATGCGTAACAAGAACTAGATCGACAACAGAAAATTTTACTACAATTGCTAAACCAGCTGCTTCAAGAAAGACAACAAGAAGTACAAAGAGATCAAGAAAGACATAAAAAGCGAACGAAGAAGAGGAGTTGCAAAACTACCGTGAGAAACTCCGTATTTTACAATAAATACGACAAGAACTATTGTGGCATTCTCAAGAAAGACCAGAACAAGAAATTGAAAATGAAAAATAAAGACAAGAACAGAAAAAACTGGTAGAAGAAAGAGCAGATAAAGTGAGACTTGAAGAAAATATGCAGGTAAAAAGTGTTCAATCTTTCTCTGACGAAATCCATGCGATAGAACAAATACAATTACAACTAAACACAGACCATCAAGAAAGACAAAAAGAAGAGGATGAAGAGTTTAAAAGAAAATTAAATTTTTTGTTAGAGGTTATGCAGGGACTGCAGCAAAGAAAACAAAGAGACTCAAAATAATTCCAACTAGAAAATAAGGAAACCCAGCTGTTACAAAAATAAATGTTACAGCAACAGCAAGGACATGGAAAAGAACGAGATTAATAAAGGTTTGTGTTGTGTAACTTCCTACAAATTGTAAATATACAATCACATTTAATTTAATCGTGAAAGAAAAAACAATCTTTCAATAAAATATTTTGATAGACTTTTGATTCAGTTTTTTATCTATGATAATATTTTTGAGACCTATAAAACAAAAACCTTAATTGTTAAATAATTTGAAGCAAACTTGATATTTAAAATTATTCTATTTGTAAAATATCAAAAGGAAACTTGCAGACATTTTCTCAAATAGTAATAATAATAATAATGATAAACTTTTTCGTGAATGTGCTTAATCATTAAATTAATTAAGTGTCTTAATTGAGAATTAAAACTAACTTCTCAAGCAATAACTCAATTCTTTTTATTCCTACAATGATGTTAGATACTGAAATATTATACAAATCTAAAATGCTTAAAAATATGATGATTTTCGAAACCTAAGTTGAAATATTTTATTAGTATTTTTATCAACAGTTTTACTTTTCACAAAGTATTATCTTTACATACCCTTTGTTGTAACCTAGTTTTGCTTTTAACGTTTTATTACTCTACCTTGAGGCACTGCAAATACCAACTTACATTTATATTAAATGAATTTTGTATGAGTATTGTATAAGTTTTCGAAAGTCTTAAAATCATTAAGTTTAGTTACTGATATTAATCCATCAGTTCGCTGTTAAAATTTAATCTATTTGAATGTGACATCTTTCTTAAATTGAGTATTAAATTTTTGATTTGTCTAATTTGATTCTAATTTATTTTTTGTTACATTTTATGTTAACTTTAAATTAATTGGTAAAATCGAGTGATTTGGCAAAAATCTTCTGATTGGGTATATAAGTGAGATTTAGTCCTTTGAAGTTACAAGGTAACTAAATCTAAAAAGCTTAAATAAATAAATAAAAAAGTTTTTTTTAATTTTTTAAATGATTTTTAAACTCTGATGTCAGCTCAATACAAACTTGGCAATCCTCATCTCTCAAAATTCTGGTATAAAAATATTGTAATTTCAGCTTGCATTAGCAGTTTTTCAAAGTTTAAATATGATGCATACACATAAAATGTAAAAAGTAATAATGATATTTGTAATATTGCTTTTTTGTATGGAGAAAATCATTAAAATTGCTTATAACAAATTGTAGAAAAATATTAGTTTGAGCTACAGAGAGTATTTAATGCTACTCATAAATTTATTAAATACTTTTAAACTTACTTTGTCAATTTAAAACTCGGTTGATCAAAATTATCGTTTTTCTTCTTCTTAAAATCATTTATAGCATTTTATGATAAGTTTGCCAACTTTTGCCGAGAACGGACATACATATATATGGAAGGAAAGAAAACTTGGAGATTCAGTTGCTTCAAATACACCAGGATTCCACTCTCTACGCCAATAAGATTCTGCAGCAGAACAAATAGACTGATGTAGCTGTCCTCGGCTAGCGTCGCAGGAGCTGCCAATAGGCTGTCAGAAGACACTGAGTACAGTGACTTAAATTAACTTAATTAATAACTTTAATCAATTCTATCATTTAGCTATTAACTTTACATGTTATTTTAATCAATATTTTTTAGGAACAGTTTACAGTTACTGTTTTTGTACCTATGCCTTAACGAGACTGCTTTAAGAGATTAGAGACTAACAAAACTCTTTCTGTAAACTTATAAAGTTTTAAATAATCTAAATTTAAGAACTTGAAAAAATTCTTAGACAAGTTTGTACGTTTATTATTATTCAAGAAGAAATAAATAAAGAAACTGAATTATGTAAGAAAACAATAATTTTGTAAAGCAAATTGTTAAACAGTTTTAAAATATTAACTTGTATATTATATTAGTATAACTGTTACTACCCACAACTGCAGCTTAATAAGTTAGAAATAATTTAATTCAATATTGTTTAGGGGTGGAAGTGACTTACATCAAGAAGATGAAAAACAAGAGAAAGAAGAAAGACGACAGCAAGTTATAAATGAACAGCAGCTTCAAGAACTACAGCTTCAACTTCAACAGGATATACAAGAGTTTCAACAACAAGCGCTACAGTTGCCAGAAATTCAACCAGAAGGACAAGAACAACCAGATAGACAGGAACAACAAGACCAACCAGAACAACAAGACAGACAAAAATGGCAGCAACAAGAAAGAATGCTGCTACGAGGTTTGTGGGATGTACAAAAGTATCATCGAGAAGTTCTACGAGTACATCATTATATACAACAATTTGAAGATTATCAGCAGCAACAACGACGACAAGACCAACGTTTGTGGGATGTACAAAGATCGGTGTTACTAGTTTTGCGTGATATAAATGAGTATCCAACACGAGTGATACAATTACTACAACGTCACCGACAAAGTCAAAAACATCACCGTGAAAGAAGAGAACAATTAGAACGACAAGAACAGCAGAACCTAGAGCAGCAGACACAAAAGGCTCTGTGCAAATTACAAGTTTGTCAAAAATACTTGTTGCAATTACTACAACTTTACAAAGAAGAACAAGAAGATGAGCAACAAGATGGACTTTTACAGTTGCAGCAAAAACGAAGTCAATTTCAGAAAAATTTACTAGATTTTCAAGGACACGTTCTACAATTACTACAAATTTATCTCGAAACAAAAGAACAACAACAAAGATATGATCGACAAAATGGACAAGTAAAACGGCAGCAAAAACGACGACTACGTCAGCAGGAAATACAAGACTATCAAAAGCACGTGCAACAATTACAACAAATTTATCGAGTGACAAACGAACAACAACAAAGGTTTTACCAACAAGATAGACAAGTACAGCAGGGGCAACAAAGACGACAACATCAGCAGGAAATACAAGATTTTCAACAACTCTTGCAACAATTACAACACCTTAACCGAGAAACAAACCAACAGCAACAAAGGTTTTACCAACAAGATAGACAAGTACAACAAGAGCAACAACGACAACTACTTCAGCAGGAAATACAGGATTTTCTAAATCATTTGCGACAATTACAACAAGTTTACCTAGAAATATACGAACAGCAACAAATGTTTTACCAACGAGATAGACGAGAACAGCAAGAGGAACAATTGCGATTACTTCGGCTAGATACACAGGATTTTCTACGTCACTTGCAACAATTACAACAACTTTACCGAGAAACAAACCAACAGCAACAAAGACTAGATGGGCAAGCACAACAGGAGGAACAACGACAACAACGTCAGCAGGGAACACAAGAGTTTCTACATCACGTGCAACATTTAATAGAACATTACCTGGAAACTCAAGAACAACTAGAAAGTCGAGAACAACAAGAAAGACAACAACAGCAACAGCTAGAATTGCAGATGCAACACAGTCTGTGGCAAACAAAAATATGTCAACGACACGTGCTACGATTAAAACAACTTCAACAAGAAAGCCAAGAACAACAAGATGGACTATTACAAGGACAGAAAGAACAATCAAAACGTCAGCAAGATCTACAATTAATCTTAGTTCAGCTAGAAGCACAAGAACAACATCAAATGCAAGAACAAAATGAAAGACGTGAACAACAAGAAAGACAACAACGTTACCTGGAAAGACGAAAACAACAAGAAACACAACAACAGCAACAGCAAGAACAACGACTACAACAACTTTTGTTAAAAATACAGGAATATAAACGACAACAAGAAAAAATATTACAACAACCCCACCAGCAAAGACAACGACAATAAGAAAGACAAACACAGAAAAAATATAATAAAATTTAAAAAGAATAACTAAAACTTACGAATGCTTTTTGTTGAGCATTTTCTTCTGATTTTTCAAGCATTACTTTTTTAATTTGATATTTAGTTTGTCTTGTATTAAGATTTAAATCAAACTTGCGTTTTATTCGAATTTTTCAATAAGTAATGGTAAAATTTAATAAACGAAAATTAGAGTTGAAATAAATTTCATGGTTTTTTCATTTCGTAGTAAATATATTGTCAAAAGTTTAAGTTGACCTATTCTTTAAGTACAAATTTAATTTAAAATTAGTATGATTCTATTTTAATAAGTTTGTCATTTACAAATTGGCTTGCAATAAGATCAAATTATAAATTAGTTGTATTTGAATAAAGGTATATGTTATATTATCTTAAACACTGTAAGTTGTGGTAGAATAATTTTTAGGAAGAGAGTTGTATAATACATGGGGTTACTGCATTCGGTGTGTTATTCAACGTGCTGTCAATTATTAACATAACTTTCCAATTGAAAGCTCTTTTGCATTCTCAACATTTCTTAGTCGTTTTTATTACTGAAACTCTGTAGAAACTGTTGTATCCTGATTCTCTTCTGGTTGGCATTAAATTTTGTCAAATTGTTAATTTGGTAGAAAGGTCAAAATATGCCTTCAGATGAAAAATTATACAACTGTTATAACGGTCATAGTAACTTTAGCAGAAAAACAATAAAATGATCTTAATTATAATAAACTAACAGAAAATATACCAGGAAGTTAGGGTTTAAAAGTACACAAAATGTAAAGAAAATAAAGAAACTGATATGTTTATAAAATATTTCAACAAAAAATTTGTTGAGAGTTAAATTGTTCTTAGGAAAATTCTAAGGTTGGTTATCAAAGTAGAACAAAGTTTAGTTAGTTATTAAAAACTCTGTTTGAGAAAGTTGCACATGTATTTATTTCAAGAAACATAGATATTATCATTCAACCTTGTCTACCTTATTAAAAGGACCTTTAAATCTAAGGACCCATGCTCTTTTATCAATCTTTTCAAACTGTACGTACGTCCAATTGTTAAAAACAATATTAGTGTTTGGATGCTATATCAAGTTAGCGATATCAAGAAAATCGAGTTTGTTCAGGCAACATTTACGAGATTGAAATACAGGAAACTTAATATTAAATACAATAGTTATAAACATCGTCTAATCTTCTTCAATTTAGATACTTTGGAAATTCAACGCGTTAAATACAATTTAATTCTTATTTTTTAAATTATCCACAAATATCCAAGATTCAAATATGAAGCTATCATAAAAAAGATTAGCATGAAAGAAGTGAAAAGCAAGCAAGGAAAAAAACAAAATTATCAAAGAGGCAAAAATAAAAAAGTAATAACGATAGAAACAATTATAAAATAGGAAAAAGCAAAAAATTAAAGGTAAAAATAGGAAACCCCAAAACGAGAAGCCAGAACAAACCGGTAAAATTAAAAGAGGCAGAAAATAAAATAAGCAATAAAAAAAATAATAAAATATAATATAAAATATAAAAAATTAATTATAATATAAAAAAATAATAATAAAAAAAGGTAATCTAAAACTAGGCAAGAAAAAGATGTGAAGATTAAATTAGGTAATCAAAAATAGGCAAACATGAAAGCAACAAAAACAAAAAGAGGAAAAATAAAAAGCCAAAAATACGTAAGTCACGTAAAATAGGGAAAAAAGAAAAAGCCGAAAAAAAACAAATGAAAAGATTAAAAAAGTAAAATTAAAAGAGGCAGAAAAAAAGACAAATTGTAAGAAGCAAGAACTGAAGCAACAAAAATACCGAAGACAAAAAGAATACAGTGATAAAAAAGACAAATAAAAGACACTATAAATAAAGCTAAGATAGAATAGTTGAAAAGTAAAGGAGCAACAACAACGAAAAACAACAGGAATTATAGTAGCAGAAACAATCACAATATACTGTGATATCTTATATATACATAGTTTAAAATGAACAAAAGCTTAATATTTTATTCTATAACAAATTTTAAGTTGAACTTTTGAGTTAGGAACTAAGATGACAAACAAAAGCATAAATGTTTAATTCTTTAATTCTAAACATTTATTACTGAAAGACAGAACTACTTTATTTCTTTTTAACAAGTGCTAAAGTTGCTTTATAAAAATGATATTCAAATATAATACTCCAATTTAGACTCCCCTGATTAATTCTAAAATTTTAATTGAACAACGAAATTTTGATGATTCTAAATGCAAACTGTTGTTATTATTTATTTATTTTTTATTTCAATAAATGCCAACGAGAGTGCCTGAAGAGAGCACTTCTCGCTAACACACATTCTCACAACTAATATTTCTCAAGTTAGAAATATAGAAAGAAAAAGGTGTAACACATAGTATTTCGGTAGTCTTCAAAGCATAAAACAGTGAACAATTAAATATAATGTTAATAATAGAAACAAGAGAAAAAACGCAGTTTAGGAATGGCAGTGTTGGCAATATTTCGATTTTTTATATAATTAAATGCAAAGGAGGGTAGCTAAAGAAAGCATATCTCGCTAACATACATTCTCACGAGTTTCTTATGGTTTTTCTCAGGAGTTTTATAAATATGTCTCCACCTAGGGTCGTACCCGGTACTTCCTAGCTAGAAGGTAGGTGTAGTAACCGCTTCGCCACCAAGCAGAACATGTTATAACGGTTCAACTTCTGCCTGAATAATACAAGTGATTCTGACATGACAATGTCTAATGGCAGCTGGTTCCAAGTTCTAATTGTCAGAAAAAATTTGATCTGATTATCATAGCAGGTGATATAGTCTTATTAAAATGTAATGTTGGTCGTCTGAGCTGATATAACTTGAGGGAAGGACTAATGGAAACGAAATCATTGAATTAAAAGTCAAATAAATTGTGAACAATTTTAAAAATAAGAATTAAGTCGTATTTAGTTCGTCGAATTTCCAAAGTATCTAAATTTAAGAAGGTAAGACGATGTTTATAACTATCGTAATTAATATTAAGTTTCCTGCATACTACTCTCGTAAATGTGACCTGAACAGACTCGATTTTTTATTATGACCAACTTGATATGACATCCATGCACTAACATGGTATTCACAAATTAAACGTACCTACAATTCGAAAAGATTGACAAAGAAGTATTAATCTTTAGAAATAAAATTTCTTATAATAAGGTAGGCAAGATTGATTGATTTTGGAAAGATTTTTAAAACATAATTTTGTCATTTAAAGTCAGATGATAGGTTAATACCAAATTCTTGCACCAAAGATATTTGTAAAAAATAAAACAATGTATGGAATATTAGTTTAAAGAATTTGCAGCTGGCTTACGAGAAAAAGTTGATAAGATCAGACTTTGTTGGCTGGATTCTAAGGTGCCAATGAGGTGAAACTGACGTCATCTACTGTCAGTGGTCTTCTGATGAGGTCTTAATGAAAATTGAAAAGAGAAGGGGACCCAAAACAGAACTCTGAGGCATACTACTGGTGACTTGACTATCATTTCAGATACTCAATTATTTCAGAGACATTTGTAAGAATGTCGGAGTAGGAAAAGAGAAGGAGTATTTCTATCATCGGAAATAAAAACGCTATTAAATTGATTGTTTAGCAACTCAGCTTTATTCTCTGGTTTCATCACAAGCTGGTTGCTGTTGTCAAGCAAGGAAGGTATTATGTCCAGAAAATTTATACAAGTTTAATAGAAAAACTTATTGTTTTGATTTGACTGATACTTGTTTAATTGTTTAATAGTTAGTTGTAGATTTTACTTTTTGTGTATTCTATTAATTTTCAATTGAAAATCTTCAAATTATTAATTTCAAAACTGTTTCTCACTTTAAAAATCCATATTTTCAGCTTGGTACGAAGATACAAATATTTTCAATCCTATTAAAAAGAAATAAAATATTATTAATATACTAAAGTTCAAAAAAATTTAATTCAAAACTGTTTTTGATAAAATCAAATAATAATATAAACAAAACTCTAGATGAAATAAAAAATTTAATATTTTCATGACATGAGATTAAAAAAATTAATTTTTAAAAACGTCTGTTATGACACGTAGCTATAGAAAACTTTTCTTATTGAAACTATTATTATAAATTGATGAATTTATTTTCACCAAACTACCAAATAAGTTTTAGCAGTCAGAAAAATTTGTTTAATGAAATTTAAAATTATATTTTTGAATAAACGTATCCCTACTATAAAAGAAAATTTAAAAATAAATTCTGTTTACTTAATTTGACCTAAATTAGTTAAAGATAAAGTTTTAGTTGGTAAATAAAGTAGTTAGTGTTTGTTTATATTTTTAGTTGTTAACAAATGACTGCTTTCATATTGATTAAGAAAGTAATTTAAATATCAAAATAATTTGATTTTCTAATTTGAAGCTATAAACCGTTAATTAAATTTCCGCTACTTCCTATTTTATTATATTAAGATGTTTCACTAAAAACTTAACTCACAAAATAATTTCGTAATTATAAAAACTTTATTTTTATTCTTAATTAATGTTGCTTCTGTATTTTTATATCTAATACAGTTCTTCATCAAGCTAAAGCTTTGTTTCTTTTGTAATAATAGATTTCAGATTACCCAAAACACAATCAAACTAAAAAAGAGCTCTTAAACACAAATCAGTTTATTTAAAACTTTCGTTTTATTATTATTCTGAAGTTCACTGCTATATAAATTTTGCACAAAATAGAACAATGTCATTTCGCATTTCATACATTTTTTATTTACATTTTGATTATAAATGTTTGAAATAGTACGATGAGCAAATACTATATACAAACGAATAGTAAACCTACCTCAAAGTGAAACATTGATATTTTTTTTAATAATTTTTTAATTGAAAAAATTTTTCGGAAAACTTAAATTGAAGCACACTTAACGACTTTTTAAATTTTTAACATTGAAAGTTTATGTTACAAAAACAGACAAATACACAATGACTCAAACCATAAAACAAATTCTGATTACAAGTGTAATAATACCATTTAAAATCATTATTTGTGATGTGATGCACATTATTCAAATTTTGTTCCAGCCGATTTAATGGTTTTAAGTTCAATATTTTCAGTTTTTTTGACTGATTCTTGCTTGATTCTACAACATTTTAATTTAATGAAGTTTGTAATGGTTTTATCGATTCCTGAATAAATGATTGGATTTATTGCACTATTGATTGGTAGTATAATGATAGCAGAATAAGGAAGTACTTCACCATCAAGTTTGTATCCACTATAGCTTATAATAGACATGATTATAACTGGTAACCAACAAGACATATCTGTTATAATGATGAGGAAAACTCGTAATTTCATTTTTCCCATTTGATTTGCATTTTTTGATTGTTTAACAGATTTTGAGCTTTTCTTAGTAGTGTAGAAAATGTAGCTA
>JAQGEQ010000202.1:0-32500 GCA_034620365.1 Pegea sp. RAD2-039
TCTTGATGTGAAGTGATCTTGGTGTGAAGTTGATCTTGGTGTGAAGTTGATCTTGGTGTGAAGTGATCTTTGTGTGAAGTGATCTTGATGTGGAATGATCTTGGTGTGAATTGATCTTGGTGTGAAGTGATATTGGTGTGAAGGGATCTTGGTGTGAAGTGATCTTGGTGTGAAGTGATCTTGATGATCTTGATGTGGAGTGATCTTGGAGTGAAGTGATCTTGATGTGGAGTGATCTTGATGTGAAGTGATCTTGGTTTGAAGTTGTTCTTGGTGTGGAGTGATCTTGGTGTGAAGTTGATCTTGGGATGAAGTTGATCTTGGTGTGAAGTGATCTTGATGTGAAGTGATCTTGGTATGAAGTGATCTTGATGTGAAGTGATCTTGTTGTGAAGTGATCTTGGTGTGAAGTGATCTTGATATGAAATGATCTTGATGTGAAGTTGATCTTGATGTGAAGTTGATCTTGGTGTGAAGTGATCTTGATGTGGAGTGATCTTGGTGTGAATTGATCTTGGTGTGAAGTGATCTTGGTGTGAAGTAATCTTGGTGTGAAGTGATCTTGATGTGGAGTGATCTTGGTGTGAATTGATCTTGGTGTGAAGTGATCTTGGTGTAAAGGGATCTTGATGTGGAGTGATCTTGATGTCAAGTGATCTTGGTGTGGAGTTGATCTTGATGTGAAGTGATCTTGGTGTGAAGTGATCTTGGTGTGAAGTTGATCTTGATGTGAAGTGATCTTGGTGTGAAGTGATCTTGATGTGAAGTGATCTTGATGTGAAGTTGATCTTGGTGTGAAGTGATCTTGATGTGAAGTTGATCTTGATGTGAAGTGATCTTGATGTGAAGTGATCTTGTTGTGAAGTTGATCTTGATGTGAAGTGATCTTGGTGTGAAGTGATCTTGATGTGGAGTGATCTTGGTGTGAATTTGATCTTGGTGCGAAGTTGATCTTGGTGTGGAGTGATCTTGGTGTGAAGTGATCTTGATGTGAAGTGATCTTGGTGTGAAGTTGATCTTGGTGTGAAGTTGATCTTGGTGTGAAGTGATCTTGGTGTGAAGTGATCTTGGTGTGAAGTTGATCTTGGTTTGAAGTTGATCTTGGTGTGAAGTTGATCTTGGTGTGAAGTTGATCTTGGTGTGAAGTGATCTTGGTGTGAGTGATCTTGGTGTGAAGTGATCTTGATGTGAAGTGTTCTTGGTGTGAAGTTGATCTTGGTGTGAAGTTGATCTTGGTGTGAAGTGATCTTGGTGTGAAGTGATCTTGATGTGGAGTGATCTTGGTGTGAAGTGATCTTGGTGTGAAGTGATCTTGGTGTGAAGTTGATCTTGGTGTGAAGTTGATCTTAGTGTGGAGTGATCTTGGTGTGAAGTGATCTTGGTGTGAAGTGATCTTGGTGTGAAGTGATCTTGATGTGGAGTGATCTTGGTGTGAAGTGATCTTGGTGTGAAGTGATGGTGTGAAGTTGATCTTGGTGAAGTGATTTTGGTGTGAAGTTGATCTTGGTGTGAAGTGATGTTGGTGTGAAGTTGATCTTGGTGTGAAGTTGATCTTGGTGTGAAGTTGATCTTGGTGTGAAGTGATCTTGGTGTGAAGTGATCTTGATGTGGAGTGATCTTGGTGTGAAGTGATCTTGGTGTGAAGGGATCTTGGTGAGAAGTTGATCTTGGTGTGAAGTGATCTTGGTGTGAAGTGATCTTGGTGTGAAGTTGATCTTGGTGTGAAGTTGATCTTGGTGTGAAGTTGATCTTGGTGTGAAGTTATCTTGTACCCTAAAACCTCTTGCACCGAAAGACTGCTTGTACCCAATGTCCATTGTACCCAGAGACTAATTTCACCCAAAGACCCTTTGAAGTCCCTCCTTGGTGTGAAGGGATCTTCTTTTTTTCTTGTGTTGAAATTATATTTATTGGTTTCTGTTGCTTTTTAGTTTGATGAATTTATCCATTTTGTATTTTGAATAATCGGTTGAAATGTCTTCCTAATTAAAGTTTATTGGGTTACTTCTGTACAAGCTATTTAGACTTTGGTTTAGCTGATTTCAATTTGAACTTCTATCACGTCAAAAAGTTCATGGCTTAACTTCGTAGTATTGAGGAAAAAATAGATTTTCAAACATGTCTTCTGCATTTGAAAGGTTTTATACGATAATGAGAATGACATCTAAAAGTTGACTTTTTTTGTTTTCTACAAATTTTCAACTTTTGAAGACCTCTTGATGCGAATAACAATCTGTTCCTATAAAAGTTATGATTTTATTTTTGATAATTTCTTCTTCCATCTCTTTAATATCAAATGTTATCTGAGGTTCTTTCAGTAACAGCTGTCTCCAAGTTTATTGTCAATTACAAAATAGCAAATATCAAATATTTATTTTATTATTATTATAAAACACGATAGTTTATTAAAACCCTAAAAATAGTTCAAGCTATTTACAAAGCCCCGTGACTTCTCGTAAACGAGTTCTTATTTCTTTAAACAATTACTTTTATTTATCACTAATATTATTTGTTATTATCTGTCAACATATAATAAAACAAACATACCGTTTAAAATTGAAACAGTCTTATGTCTGATGACATCATTAAAGAAGTCATACGTCATCATTTTAATGATTAAATACACATCATCGACTTTGACATCTTTGTATATCGATTAAAAGCAGCCGCGACCTTTTTAATGACAACTAAACTGAAATTTTTAATTCGCAAACATTTCCTGAGGTAATTTGCATAATTCACTTCAAAGTGTTTAATTGGAATTACGATAATAGCTGAAACTGTCAATATTCTAGTTATAGTAAATTAGTTATAACACAAACCTTTAAAAAGCAAACAAACGTTTGTTTTTAATGCCAATGTAGTGTTTAGCTGGTTGGGTTTTGTTTAAAGTAATTCATTAATATTTTCATTCAACCAATTTCAGACAAATACTTCGGAAAATTTCAAATTTCTTCTCTGAAAAACAAATGTTGAGTCTGGTAACATGAACGCAGTTCAAAGCAATCGCAGAAAAACATTTAGAGAAAAAAATGTGTAAACTGAATGCAATGAAAAAGAATGTGACGTAATGCTGCTGGTTGGTGATTGGTTGCTACTGGTTGGTGGTTGGTAGGTTGTTGTCAATTGATATCAATTATTCATTGAAGCGAATCCATCATTTTTTTGAAATTGATTGCTGGAAATCTTTATCAGTTGACAGCTGAAGTTTCAACAGAATTTTGAAATAAAAAGCAACAAGAAGTTGTTGGTTGTCATGACAACCGACTGCAACATGCGGCAAGCCTTTTAAGGCGCCAAACAATTTCATTTTTGATCGAAGTTCATCAAAGTCATTGAAGCGTGAAAAAGCTTGTCTCCATAACAACCACTTTAGCAAACTTCTCATAAACAACAAGCGTTACGTCACCATGTTACAGTGACATCATCACACAAGATAGGGAATCAATATACCGATGTCAGGAATTTTCGCGCTTTTTATGACGTCATCACATGAGAGGGCTGTTCTCGTGATAGCCGATGATTTAATCTTATTTTTGATTGATGGCTTCCTCAAATTGGAAGTTGAAGATGTCGATGACGTCATCGTCGCCATCGTGAGAGCTTCGCGCGCTTGGAAGCACTTGAACGAAGTGAGGGAAAAACCCCTGAACTGAAAAGAGTTTGAATAGCAGACAGATGAGAATGAAACGAGACAAGCACGTAGCTCCTGTCAGCACGTTCTGACGCTCGTTTGTCGAGCTACTTGTGACGTCATCAGTTTCTTTCACCGCTGACGTCATCTCCGTCACCACACACACGTCATCAACCACTAAAAGATAAGTACAAATTCCAATGATGTCACGTGACTTGCTGATCGTTGTCATGACAACCACCTGAATAGCTCATCAGCTGTGACGTCATCAAACTATAACATTATTTTTTTTTCATCTTGTTCCCGATCATCTATGATGTCAGCATATATAGATGACGTCATCAGCAATCGGTTGCAGACGAAATATTTGCCGAATCATCGATGACATCACCATGAAATAGATTTAGCAGAAAAAGTGACAAAATGGCTTTTTACGTAATTGTAATTGAATAAAAGACGAAATTGGAAAGTTGTTTCATTTTGATTTTCCTTCAAAATTACTACAAATTGATCAACAAAAACAAACGAGACAAACTTTGAGGCTAGCTAGCCCCTCCTTGCGGCTAAAATGTCATCTTGCAACAGATAAATTATTGATAACTTCGTCTTTAGAGCACAAATGGAAAAGTATTGTTGATGATGTCATCAGCGCTATAAGTCGCTATCTGATTTATGCAAATGAACTGTGGTCATGTGACATTCTTCGAGTGCTAATGACTTCATCGAAGGAAGTTGTGACCGGAAGCTTCATTGCGTCGTTTCGCGTTTGTTTTATTTTTATCTGATCACCGCCTTACTCATCGATGACGTCATTGCTTCGAGCGATCAACTCCTAAAATAGCAGCAAGAGGAAGCGAATCGTGACGTCACTCGCAAATATGACATCATTCGCCAGAATTGGCCGCAAACGCGATTTGAGTCACGTGAGATTTGTTGAAGGGAAATCCCCTTTGCCAATTTACAGCTGAGCATCAAAGAAGCGCGAAGTGATGACGTAACAGCAGTAAATGCGCACCTGTGTGTGTATGCGCGCGCATGCACTGCGAAATGCAAAAAACGCGAAAAATAAATATTTTGCGTTCCTCGAAAGTAACATCTCGTAGTTAGGTCACTGCGTCTCGCCATACTCGCGAAGGTAGCGCTTTAAAGTGATGATGATCGATCAGATGAGATTAGTATGCTGAGATGAGTATTAGTTAGATGAAAACAGATCGCAACTATTAGAGTCTCCAAGACAACCGATGACGTCATCAGCAAATAGTATTTCTATTAATAGAGAGTAATTAATCCGTCGATATTTTAATCAATTTACAACAAGTGAAATTATTTGTAAATTTTCACAAAATAATCACCGCTTTTTTTTGAAAGTTAAATTTCTGGGTTTTCAGACTCGATGTCATTTTGATTAAAACTTTGAAGTAATTTTTAAACAGCTTAAAAAGGAAATAAAATGATTTAATCTTATTTCTTCAATTGATTGAATAGAAAGATTAACAAACAGATTAAATCTCAATCAGGTTTCAGTGGACCTTTTATCTTTATTCAAGTTAACATTCGAACAAATAACAAACTTGATTAGAAACTAAATCGTTGATTATTTAAAAGAAATAAATCAAATGTTGAAATCAATCTTTTAATATTGAACTTTTAATTTGAAATTATGAAATAAAATTGAGATTTTTTTACAACTCAATTAACCAATAATAAAATGTAAGCACGATTTAACATCTGCAAAAATTTATCTGATCTTACATCTACCGGACACATATTTGACTTATGTTGGCTTAAAAGAAAGAAGAGAACGAAGGAATGAGTTGAAAAGCTTTTCAATAACAGCCAACGCAAAACATCAAACTAAACCATCTGAAGTTCTGTTGTTGCTCTGTTGCTGCAATCTCTGCAAGTGTTGCTGCAATAGCTGCAAAAAAAAGACAAGTTTTCAATCTCCAAGTCTGGTAATGTAATGTCACATTACTGGTAGAAAAATCAATAGTAAAGTAAGACCAGGACATGTAATAAGACAGGACAGTAGACTTTGTTGTCCATTTATCTCTCCCAAATCCTTGGCCGGCCTCAAGGTTTCTGGACGGTCTCCTTAAAGCAATTTTAATTGTTGACGAGAACTTTTAACCCCGTCACACTCCAGTGCCCATGCTCAGTGAAGCGTAGCGACAACATTTTCCGCTTTTCTAATTGTTTTTTGTCAACTTGATTATCAAGTCGATGATAATATCCGATTACGTCAGCATATGATGACTGACAACAGTTGTTATGGAAATGACGCGTTAACATAACGGGTGTTCTCGTGGCTACATAGGAGATGCACCCAGAAAGTTCTCATTTGTCATGTGATCATATAGTAGTATCGATTGGTGGTTGTTATTGGCAACCAATTTTGTCGCGCTGCAACTTTTTCGATATGAAATGAAAAAAATTTGTTTTTCGCTGAAAATTCGACAAAAACGCAAAAAAAAGTCAAAAAATTAAAATTGGACCTTTCAAAGCTTACCATTGCCACCACTGCAGCTTCCCACGATCGTCATCGCGCGCTTTATGACGTCACGTGAGCAGCAGATACCCGGATGTTCATCTTCATCGTGTGAAAATAAGTCGCGAGTTGGCCACGTGACCAAATCAGATTCTGCTGACTCAGCGATTTCAAAGCAGAGATGTGACGTCATCAAAAGGACAGTTGTGATGAAAATGTTGATTGAGTTGAGAGTGTCAACTGATCATGTGTGTCAGCAACATCCAAAGGAGCTGGTTCATGTCAACATCCGGACCACATCGACCTTTCTGTTTGTTGACGGACCAAAGAAATGAAAACTTTCATTTTTCGCATTGTTTCAACTGCAGCGTTGTCATGACGACCCCTGCAAGTTCGCAGCCAGACTTTGCCCACGTGACTCACTGTTGCCAGGTAGTAACGACATGTTCGTGGCAACGACCTTGAATAACAACAAGTTAAAAACAGCT
Source organism: Pegea sp. RAD2-039 (assembly GCA_034620365.1). Taxonomy (NCBI): domain Eukaryota; kingdom Metazoa; phylum Chordata; class Thaliacea; order Salpida; family Salpidae; genus Pegea; species Pegea sp. RAD2-039. The sequence continues at coordinate 6,611 of JAQGEQ010000202.1, forward strand.
TTTGTTGAATTTTATCGTTTGAGATAAGATTCCGAAAGCGCGCGTTGCTCTTCTACTCCTATTTGTCTACACCGATGACGTCACAGCGCGAGTGTTTGCGAGTCAGAAAAGCGACAACAACAACAGCTGAAACCGTCGCGTATCTTGTTGACTCATTCTCTCTTTTGGGGGATTTTTATATCAATGAGTTCAATTTCAGTTGTTTTTGTAAAAATTAAAAATTGGATTTTTCAGTGTCAGCCAATAAAGAATAGATTAAATAGTGACGTCACTGAAAATCGCGTTTCATCTCGCCGCATTTGAAAAACATTTTGAAACGACGACAATTTTTGCTTACAACGAAAAATAGAAATATTTTGGAAAATTGAAAACAAACCAAAATTGGGAATAATGCGACAAATTAGTAAAAACAACAAGCCCACCCGTTCACCCCACATTAGACTAGCTTGCAAGCTACAAGCTGCTTTACTGGTTACCTAATCATCAATCAAATTGTGTTTCATTGAAACTAGAGCAAGCACCAAGTCCCACGTTCTGTAACATTGTTTCTTAGAATTGACAATTGTTAAATAGACAAGAAGTGATTAAAGCGAAATTGTTGAACTTTTTCTGGTTAGATTTAATGTGAAAACGTCTATCTTTGTGTGCAATAAAAATCGGCTTTAAACATCAAAGTGACCAATATCACAGGTTAGTTTTTACTTTTAATATATAGCGCCGCCTGGTGGTCAGTTTTTTGGACGGAATTAAACTTTGATAGTAATGATGTGATTAAATTGAAGATGTGCATAAATAAAGCGTCCAATGAAATTTCCATGTTTAAAAGAAGCCTTCTTTCTAAACTTCAAGGTTTTAAAATAAAAGTTTCAAAAAAAGTTATTTCTTTTTGTTTTAAGTAAAATATATTAACATAAAAATAGTTTGATTGTTACGATTAATAAATTAGATTATAAAGAATCAGATTTTATATTTATAATGATGCGTATAATGTCTAATCATGTCTATAAGATCTCTTTTAACAATTTGAGAAATGATTATAGATTAGAGAAATATTGCTGAAATAAAGTAATTTAAGAGCTTGTTAATAATAAGCTAGATATAAAATAAAAAGTATTTCCTAATTTGTTTGTTAGTTCTTAAAGTGACTTTTAATGTTTAGTAAAAATACATTAGTTTATTTATCAGATTAATTACTAATTAAATAAATTATTCAATTAGTCAGTGGACTCAACTAACCTTTTTGATTAACTCGTTACTTTATACAGTTACCAATTAATTTACTTGTTGTATGAAAACATAAAAGGTTTAGAAAAAACAAACTTTTTAAATTTTTCTTAATTCTTATTATTATATCAGATTATTTTGAAAATACTCAGCCATAATAAGATTAGACAAAAATGTAGTTTGTTTTCAACACTTGAATTAAATCAAATGATTGAATTAAATGGTGGTTATTTCTTATCAATAATTTACATGATTTAAATCTATATAACTTTTTTCAAGTTAACATTTCAATATATAATTTAATGCAAAATAAGGTAAAAAAATTTGAAAGTTTATCACAATTATTTAGTACTTGAAAATTCATAGAAATAATTTTTTAAATTGCCCGAATAAAATTTACATGAACTGAAACTTCAAGTAAACTTTGAAATTTGTGGGGATACATAAACAGCAATTTGAAATACTTGATTAAAAATATTGCAACCACATCAAACATAACTGAATCATAGTTCTTTGATAACTTCTAAAAACTTGTTTCTAACTGCAACTTTGTAAGTTTAATTCTCTTTTGCGTACCTAAAAATAATCTATCAAAATACAGACCTATCACATTGATCATTTTTTATATTTATTTCCTATTTATTCAGAAATAATTGTAAAATGAAAGCTTTATAAAAATAGTTTCATATTTGTTCAGCATTTAAAAAACTAAATAAAGTTTATTTATGGATAGTTTGATTACTAAAAGTTTTTATTGAAAACCTTCTTTTATAAAATATATGGAACCGTTAAGTTAAATAAGTTTATTGATTATTTAATCATCCGCTTCATTTAACAATTTAATTTCATTTCAGAAAAAAGACCAAAAAAGTCATTTATCATGATTGTGATGATTAAACCATTTGATAATTCTTTTATTTAAATAACTAACATCTGGAACTGATGAGGTTTCCTATCAGTGAAATTAAAAGATTCATTCTGAAACACAAAGCTTTACACCTTGACTGGCAAAAACTAATTAATCGAAGTACTGGCTTATGTTGCCTACAAATCTTATGATTAATAGCAGAAGAGAACAGTTTATAGATAGCGTTTATATTTCACGAAATACGTAACCGCTTAACCTTTAAAATTCTAAGTTTTAACGTTAATGACCGTTAAGTTTACAATTTCTTCTGTGATCAGAATAAACTTAAATTAAAAATTAATTTTGTGAAGGAAACCAAATCGCCGAAAAGTTTGAAGAATAGGCATTTTACTGTCACCGAACAGTTTGTCTCAAGGCTGGAGGTAAAACTTCCTGAATAATTATCTAAAATTATCAACAATTCTTATTTTGATTTAAAGTTATTTTTAGTCATTATTTTTTTATCTTATTTTTGGAAATATAAAAGTTTTGGGTTTAGTTTTAAAATAAAACAAAAACTTAAATTTTAACCAGTTTAAGTAAAATTTAGATTTTTTGCATTAATTTAGAACTTTTTGGTTTTTATGACAAGCCAACTTGGTTATTCACTGACCCAAAAAAGCTGCTATTAAGCTGTTTGAAAAAACTTTTTCTTTAAATATTTTTAATAAGGAAAATTTGAAAAGTATTTAAAACTTAATTATAATCTCATTATGGTGCAAATATTTGGTTGAAATTTTTCATTTTAAAATCATTAATTTAAGACAAAATGTGATTTCTAATTTATTGAAAGTAGTTTTTATCGGTTTTCTGTTTCCATGAACTTTTTAAATATCTTTATTGGCAATAAAATTTACCCTAACTCATCACGTCTCTTCATAAACGCGAACCTAATGGGCAGGTCATATCTAAAAAACCTCGTTTTGTAACAAGTATTGACTAGTTGTTCTAAACTAGACAAGAAAGAAAAATTTGTCTTATTTTCTAAACTTTAGGAAACGTAAAATGCTATTTATTTTCAAATGGTTTCTTTTATGAATAAAATAGTAAAAATTTCAACAATTTGTTTAACATTTCATCATCTGTGGTATTTTTATATCTTTTTTTCTAGGTAACCTTTTTTAATAGATTGTTATAAATAGAGGACTTGATGGTATAGATATATTTAGCGCAATATTTGTATGATTAAATCACCTATAAAACTTTATATGTCTGTATCTATTACACTCATTCAAGAATAAATTGTGAAAAAGTGGAATTTTTAGAATTGGTGTCCTTAATCATAATAAATTCTATTTTCATTTTCACTGATAAAAGCGTTATCTGTTGATATGTTTATTTAATTATATATTTTTAAATTTTATTTAATCAAAGATTATGTGGAAACTGTTTGAACTTTTATTAATTTCAAATATTTTAAAATCTAATGATATGTATTAACTGAAAGCAAATATACTTGAAAAAATTTCATGATTTCAAATTAAAAATTTCCTTAATTTAGTATTTCTCTGAAACTTTTTTTATTATTTGAAAAATAGATTCCTGTAAATAAGGAATTTCCAGAATCGTGGCAACCGGCTGCTGATAATCTTTGTTCTCAAATATTTGAATGTAAGACTATAGAAATACTTTTGTCTCAATTACCCACAAATGTAGCTAGTAATTAATATCACATCAAAGAAATGTAATTCACGAAAGGCTTTGTAATACCTTCAAACAACTTTTAGATGTGCTCAAATCTTTAGGGATTTGATTTGTAACTTTAGTTAATTCTGTCTCCTCAGAATAAAATGTAGTTTTTAATTAATATTTCTCATAAATTTAGTAAAATATTTTACAAATTAAATCAGATAATTTCTGTTTGATATAGATGATTGTTGTTACATTGCAAAGTATCTTTTTATTAATTAGTGAAGGTAATTTAGAAATTTTAGGAGTTCCTCTTACAAAATATGTTGTTTGCAAATTTCCAAAAATCACCTTTAATGCTTTTTTAATAACTGAATTTGAAACTAATCAAAAAAATCATTAAAAAATACAAAAGTATGCAAAAAATGAAATTTAAATCGAAAACAAAATCAGGCATCAATAAACCTTATTAAGTTCAGTATCTTCAAGATCAAAACAATCTTTAACTTATTTACTTCATTTAATAGATTGTCTCATTAAAGATTTTTTAATTAAGATTCTCAAATAGAGTTGAAATTAGCAAAAAATGATAAGGAACAGGAAGAACCTTTTGTTCGGATGTTTGCAGCAAACATATTTGCGCAAAAAAAAACGTGCCAGAAAAGTTTTTTTCAATCTAACTGTTGCGAAAAAATCTTAGTTGTATTTTCAAGAAGCATTTAAAAAATTCAATTTCTCTCCTGATATGTAAAAAGAAATGAAATTAACTTAAATAATCTAAAGTCTGATGACACCTAGTGGTAGAAAATCTGACTAACTAACATCTTCTGGATAAAAGAAGTAGTTGGTAAACAGTAGAATTTAATCAGTGCCAAGATACCAAAGCAGAACTAATTCAAGACGTTTATGTAAACATACAAAGAAAATATAAAAGTATTTTAATATGATTAGTTGAGTTAAATATACCATTTATTCACTAACCAATTTAAATCGAGTAGCAAAAGACCAGGGAGCAATTTACTGCAGCAACCCACATCATTAAAAATACACAAAACTGCTGACCATCATCTTATTTGGCTTCCTGCGAATTCGAAACAACCAATACACAGTGTTGAGCACCACAGCTGATATGTAGCACTTTGCAAGCTTTTAAATTTTCTCCAACAAGTTTAGTTGGAGTCCATTGATCTTTAGGTTCATCACATGCGTTGATATCATGATGGATTCCATCCATCAAACCAATTCCCCAGCCATAAGCAACACCTACGAGACTCAATCACTAACCACTCATCATATATTGATCTCACCTTCTTTATCAATTGCATATGAAGCTGAGTTTTGAGCAGAAATTGAAGCAATGTCCTTCAAACTATCTATTAAAGTCAGTTCATCAGTACACTTGACATCTGGTCCTAAACCCAGCCGACCATCACAACCTCGTCCAAGTGCATATACTTTGCCTGAAAATAATTGAAATTAATTAATTAGAAATTTCCACTTAAATCATTAATGTGGTTTTTAACCGGCAACCATTAATATCATCAAAAGTAGATTTGTTAAAAGCAGGTGAGTCCTCACCACTTTCCATCACTATTTGCTAATCTCACAAATTTCTTTGAATTTTATGTTAGCGGAAAAACCTTTTGCATTTTTGGGACCCTAAACCGCGTAAGATGGTTGCTAACCATGTAGGATGGTTGCTAACTGTGTAAGATGGTTGCTAACCGTGTAAGATGGTTGCTAACCGTGTAAGATGGTTGCTAACTATGTAAGGTGGTTGCTAACCATGTAAGGTGGTTGCTAACTATGTAAGATGGTTGCTAACCGTGTAAGATGGTTGCTAACCGTGTAAGATGGCTGCTAACCATGTAAGGTGGTTGCTAACCATGTAAGGTGGTTGCTAACTATGTAATGTGGTTGCTAACTATGTAAGGTGGTTGCTAACCGCGTAAGATGGTTGCTAACCGTGTAAGATGGTTGCTAACTGTGTAAGATGGTTGCTAACTATGTAAGATGGTTGCTAACCGTGTAAGATGGTTGCTAACCATGTAAGGTGGTTGCTAACCATGTAAGGTGGTTACTAACTATGTAATGTGGTTGCTAACTATGTAAGATGGTTACTAACTATGTAAAGTGGTTGCTAACTATGTAAGATGGTTACTAACTATGTAAAGTGGTTGCTAACCATGTAGGATGGTTGCTAACTATGTAGGATGGTTGCTAACCATGTAGGATGGTTGCTAACTGCGTAGGATGGTTGCTAATTGTGTAAGATGGTTGCTAATTGCGTAAGATGGTTGCTAACCATGTAAGATGGTTGTTAACTGCGTAGGATGGTTGCTAACCATGTAAGATGGTTGCTAACCATGTAGGACGGTTGCTAACCATCTATTAACTTAAGACCTGTACTAACAACAGATGAGTCTTCAGCACCTTCGACTACTTTATAATTAGTAGCTTACAAAGTAGGGTTGATTGAACAAAGACACAATAAAAAGATGAAGATACTAACCTTCATCTGTAAGGAAAATTGCATGATGATCACCAGCAGCAATAGATTCAATTCCACGCTTCGATAGCAGAGGTACATGAGTAGCATGGAATCGGTTGACTTTATCGGGAATTCCTACAAATCATCTCAAATTAGTTGATTCAAATCTCAAGTAGATAGTAAATACCAAGTTGATTGTAGTTGTTCAAACCCCAACCAAAAACTTGTCCCTCATTCGATATCGCCCATGAAGTGTAAGCTCCGGAGAAGATCTTAGTGATGAAGATGTTGCCGGATCGCTGGTTTTTAATCTTTCGCATGTATAGTTGTTGTGGGATATAAATAGAACCTGAACAAGTTTTGTTGTTGTCGATTAGTTGTAGCAGCTGATGATGTTTTCGATGAAAATATGTCGAAATTTGAAAAACAAGTTTGTTTATGAGCAAGAAATTATTTCATTTGAAACATTTGAATCAACTAGCGAGCGCCACCGTGTGGTTGAAATTCAGCTAGATGGCCAAATTAAATTGAAAGATTTTCTCACAAAAATTATCAAACAGAAAAGCAACAAACAAAAAATCATGCAAAAGACGGAAGCAATACCTCTACAGGTTCCATCAGTTGCTAGATAAAGGAGAGATTTAAAATTTTTAAAGTTTAAAGAAGTCTTTAAAGATCACAACTAACAAACCAACCTAAGCGCGACCCTCTGACACGGTAGCGGTCACAAAATGGGCTTCCAATGCGGCCCAGTTGGCCCTGTTCAGCATTACCACATGAGAAAACCTGATAATGTAACAATTTTGTCACCGAATATTTCAAATGTTTGTTTCGAATCACTTACAAGTCCATCTTCTGATAGCATCACTAAGTGGTCACTACCAGAAGCTATCTGGACCACTACTTTCGACATTGTGGCAATTTGTTGTGGTTCACTTGTGGCTTTGTTTGGTTGAAGTAGTCCCATACTACCATGGCCATCCTATAGAAAAGAAAAGTAGTTGTGGGTCAGTTTGAGACAAGTAGTTGTGGGTAAGTTTGGGACAAGTGATTGTGGGTAAGTTTGAGACAAGTAGTTGTGGGTAAGTTTGAGACAAGTGATTGTGGGTAAGTTTGAGACAAGTAGTTGTGGGTCAGTTTGGGACAAGTAGTTGTGGGTAAGTTTGAGACAAGTAGTTGTAGGTAAGTTTGAGACAAGTAGTTGTGGGTCAGTTAGAGACAAGTAGTTGTGGGTAAGTTTGAGACAAGTAGTTGTGGGTAAGTTTGAGACAAGTAGTTGTGGGTCAGTTTGGGACAAGTAGTTGTGGGTAAGTTTGAGACAAGCAGTTGTTGGTAAGTTTGAGACAAGTAGTTGTGGGTAAGTTTGGGATAAGTAGTTGTGGGTCAGTTTGAGACAAGTAGTTGTGGGTCAGTTTGAGACAAGCAGTTGTGGGTCAGTTTGAGACAAGTGATTGTGGGTCAGTTTGGGACAAGTAGTTGTGGGTCAGGTTGGGACAAGTAGTTGTGGGTAAGTTTGAGACAAGTAGTTGTGGGTAAGTTTGAGACAAGTAGTTGTGGGTCAGGTTGGGACAAGTAGTTGTGGGTCAGGTTGAGACAAGTAGTTGTGGGTAAGTTTGGGACAAGTAGTTGTGGGTCAGTTTGAGACAAGTGATTGTGGGTAAGTTTGAGACAAGTAGTTGTGGGTAAGTTTGGGACAAGTAGTTGTAGGTAAGTTTGGGACAAGTAGTTGTGGGTAAGTTTGAGACAAGTAGTTGTGGGTCAGTTTGAGACAAGTAGTTGTAGGTAAGTTTGAGACAAGTGATTGTGGGTCAGTTTGGGACAAGTAGTTGTAGGTAAGTTTGAGACAAGTAGTTGTGGGTAAGTTTGGGACAAGTAGTTGTTGGTAAGTTTGAGACAAGTAGTTGTGGGTCAGGTTGGGACAAGTAGTTGTAGGTAAGTTTGAGACAAGTAGTTGTGGGTAAGTTTGGGACAAGTAGTTGTGGGTAAGTTTGAGACAAGTAGTTGTGGGTAAGTTTGAGACAAGTGATTGTGGGTCAGTTTGGGACAAGTAGTTGTAGGTAAGTTTGAGACAAGCATTTGTGGGTAAGTTTGAGACAAGTGATTGTGGGTCAGTTTGAGACAAGTAGTTGTAGGTAAGTTTGGGACAAGTAGTTGTGGGTAAGTTTGGGACAAGTAGTTGTGGGTAAGTTTGGGACAAGTAGTTGTGGGTCAGTTTGAGACAAGTAGTTGTGGGTCAGTTTGGGACAAGTAGTTGTAGGTAAGTTTGGGACAAGCATTTGTGGGTCAGTTTGAGACAAGTAGTTGTGGGTAAGTTTGAGACAAGCAGTTGTTGGTAAGTTTGAGACAAGCATTTGTGGGTCAGTTTGAGACAAGTAGTTGTAGGTAAGTTTGTGACAAGTAGTTGTAGGTAAGTTTGGGACAAGTAGTTGTGGGTCAGTTTGAGACAAGTAGTTGTGGGTAAGTTTGGGACAAGTAGTTGTGGGTCAGTTTGAGACAAGTGATTGTGGGTAAGTTTGAGACAAGTGATTGTGGGTCAGGTTGAGACAAGCATTTGTGGGTCAGTTTGGGACAAGTAGTTGTGGGTCAGTTTGGGACAAGTAGTTGTGGGTAAGTTTGAGACAAGTAGTTGTGGGTAAGTTTGAGACAAGTAGTTGTAGGTAAGTTTGGGACAAATAGTTGTGGGTCAGTTTGAGACAAGTAGTTGTGGGTAAGTTTGAGACAAGTAGTTGTGGGTAAGTTTGGGACAAGTAGTTGTGGGTAAGTTTAAGATAGTGAATTTAAGACAATTACTCTCAAATCATTTGATTATTTCAAATAATATTTTATTAAATTTTATAAAATTAAACTTCAAATAAACTGAATGTTGCCGCCTTAAATATCAGAAAGAAATTGCCAAAAAGAGGGTCAGAAAAATTTAGAGAACAACTGATAATCTATTCAAAGCTAATATATCAAAATATTTATCTTAAAATCATTAAATTTGGGAATTTATAAAATCACATCAATCAATTTAAAAATCCAGCTTTTTAAAAAGTTATTTAAGTAAATAAAAAATTAAAAACAACCAAACCCTAAAATTGCCCCACAAATAAACTTGTCCTTCAATTGTAAGGGCAGCAGTATGGCTATCGCCCGCTGATATCTGACAAATTTTCTTTTTCAGCAATGGGCCATCTGAAAATAAGAAGTTAGAACACGTGGGTGGGTTTGCTTGCTAGTAATTTATATTTACCAACTAAAGCTGGTGAGAATTCACTATCTTCTTCTACTGTTGATCTTCCAAGAGCAGACTCATCATTACATCCAAATGTATAGAGCTGTCATCAAAATAATCATTTACAAAACATCATAAATAAATTGTTGATTGATTTTAAAACATAATTTTTCATATTTTTAACTAATACACTGACTTCATTATCTTCTGTGTAACAGCACGTGTGGATACCACCCGCAGATATGAGACAACATTTCTTATTTTGAAGTTTTTTAACAACTGCTGGTCTTTTTCGATGTAAAACATCAATACCTAATCCTACTTGTCCCATTTCACCACTACCAGCCACTAATAGTTTGCCACTTTTGACTAATGATAAATCTAAACAACATTTTATTAACCAATTGAGATGAAATCAATTAATAAGCTTACCCATTATACAAAGCTTTCTATTTTTAGTGATCTGATCATTGCTTACTGATTTAGAGACTGGTTTCTTCTTAGATTTTATAATTTTTCCAGCTGAAAAGTCAATAAATCAAAATATTTGTTTAGAAAACTTGCTAATTAGTTTTTTTTAATAAAAATTATTAAAATACAAACTTTAAAATTAATTAAAATTTACAAATAGGATAAATTATATTGAAAAGTTAAAATAGATTACTAAAAATGATTGAAACTTACTTTTGGTATTTGAAATAGAGACTTTTGTTGAAGCTCGTGTACACCTTCTTGTAGGTGCCATTCTTGTTAAAAAATTGTGCTACCTACTAATTATAACCAGAAAATTCTGTAAAAAAATATCAAAAGTTCTTAAGAAGAAACGATTTATAAAAATCTATTTATATTCACTATTTAAAATTTAAAACAAATAAAAATAAAACAAAATTGCTAAGTTGAAGTCCTACAAGCATAAAAAACATTAATAATTTATTCTTATTAAAATGTCTAATCTAGAAATAATTTAATTGCTATTTTATACTTTAATTAAATAAATATCAAAACTTGAAAATATAAATAAATATATAAAAGGCTTTAACTTTTATCATAATATCTTTTGTCTAATAGTATTTGAAATTAAAAATTACAAATTTTTACTATAAATTAATTATTTATATTATGCTAGTCTCAAGTTAAATAAAAAAAACATTAACTATTAATTCAACTATTATACTAAAAGTAAATTATATGATAACAAAATACTATTATGTGAGATAACTAAAATCAAAATAAGTTATTTCTTAAAAGTTAAAACAATTAACAAAAAAGTATTACTAATTAACATTATGATAGAAAATAAATCAGGATATTTATATTAATAAAGCTTTAAAATAGAATTTCTAATATATCTACTACCATTTTAAAACATTCAAATCACATATAAAAATATCTAATTTAAAAACAATAAGTAAAAAATTATAATAAAATTTTCGTAAAAACACTTTTAAAATTAATTATTACCTTTCTAATAAGGAAAATTAATTAATACAAAACTATTGCTAAAGAAGGGACAAAATATCTATATTAAAAGGAAATATCTTTAAAACAATGTTTTAAACGGCTACAAGGATTTCATAGTGTTCATTTGTAAAGTTTCAATGTGCACTTCGCACTAATAATTACTGCTATAACTTAGCCTCGTATTTTCAATTAGGAGATAAAATTACTAACATCTTCGGTATTAATCGTGAATTAATTACTTATTTTATTCAACGCATGGTTAAGTGAAAAAAATATGCAGCTATTTTAGCAAAAAAAATATGATGTAATGATAATGGCCTGCTTCGACCGAGAACGGCCATGCTGAATATACAACAATATGAACTAAATGATAATGAAAAGGTGCTAATTGTCTTTTAGAAAAATTAAAAACACTGCAGAGACAAAATGTAAAATAAAAATTGTGAATCAAAAATTTAATATAACAGAATAAGCGAAGAAAGTGAAAAGAATGGCTGTGTTAAAGAACTTACGTAATTCATATTTTTTCACAAGTTTTTAAAAGAGGTGATAGATTTTAATTTTGCGATGAATTAAGAAAGAATTAAAATATGAAGTTAAAAGAGAGTTACGAAATTTGAGCTGAGAAGCCAATTTCATAAGTAATTGATTATCGATTAAGTCGCTCATAAATATAGAGGGCTAACATTTTTAAAAGAATAAAAGTTGACAATATAATAATTATATACCAAATAAAAGTGTTATATAATCTATTTTTTCTATATAGATATATAAAATCAAATTTAGTTTTTATATTTCCTGATTAACTTTTATTACTGCACTACCTGTTCTAGGTTATAAAATGTTTAATAAAAATCATAAAATAAAAAATATATACAAGTTATAATTGTTTAAATTTATTTTTAATTTGTAATTGCTAAAAAAACATTTAAAGACTATGACTGAGATTCTTTATCAAGTATATTTATTTATTCAATGTGTGGCTACGAGTTGAAAATTCAATAGTTCTTATAGCGAATAAAAGCCAAATATTACGAGCAAAGAGGTAATTGGTAACTAAAGAGGTACCACAATATAAGATTAATATAGAACAAATACAAGCACTGTAGAATCATAGGTAAAAGGTAAATTATGAAAAAACAAAAAAAAGTGAGGAAACTGGCAGTTTTATATATCACTTGTTAAAGAAACTGTTTAATTCTCGTCTTATTAACAAAATTTTATAAGATGCGATAAAGTTTGATGTAGTGAGGGAATCGGGAAAGAAATTCCAAACCTTGGTTACCCTGTTAAAAAAAGTTGTTACTCGACTGAGTGCCTTTAAAGCTGTTGAAGAATTTAATTTTGATTAGAGGGCCTCCTAGGACCTATGGGAGATTTCTATCTGTAAAGCAATCTTTGAAATTAAAATGGCAAAAACCATTAATAATTTTAGATAGTAAAACAATATTTTAAATAATAGGAATTTAAACAAAGACATGATTAATTTTTTAGACTAAATTTTATTGAATTTTTATTTATTTATTACAATAAATTCGAAAGAGGGTACCTAAACAGAGCACCTCCCGCTAACACACACTCTCACAAATACTTTCTATTAAGCTAGAAATATAGAAAGCAAAAGATGTAACACATGGCATTTCAGTAGTCCTCAAAGCATACAGCATTGAACAATTACATGGAATGTTAATAATATGAAAAAAAGAAAAAAAATTACAGTTTAGAAATGACAGTGTTGTCAATATTATAACGGTTCAACTTCTTTTTGAACAACGCAAGCGATTCCGACATGGCAAATGAAAAGATTGATAAAAAAGCATGGGTCCTTAGAATTAAAGGTCCTTATAATAAAGTAGACAAGGTTGGTTGATTTTACAAACATAAATGTGCCATTTAAAGTCAGATAATAGAGTAATGCCAAGGTCTAGGACCGATAATATTCGTTGAATAATTAATCCATTGATGTAATATTGATTCAAGGAATTTGTGGCTGGATTACGAGAAAAGTTATAAGCTCAGACTTTGTGGGATGGATTATGAGCTGCCAATTCATAGACGAGTTTTCTACAGTGTTTGGTATAGTTTGAAGGATTGCAAGATAATAGATGGATATCATCTGCATACACAAACACTCTGACATCATCTACTGATAGTCTTTTGATGGAATCCTGAGAAACACCCCTAGCAACTTGAGTAGTTTTTGATTATTGTAAAGTTGAAACTAAACAACAAATTTCTAAACTTAAAATTCGAGTTTTTAAGATAAGAATTTATTTATTATTTAGGAAAATTATATTTGTAGAGCTGTGAGATAATTTTTTAATATTTTCAAACACTTCTATCGAAAAAAATCTTTAAGAAGTTTTTTTATTATAAAACATAAATTAAATTTTAATTTGATGTATACAAGAGTTGTGTATAAAACGTTTTTTGTTTTACAAAATTGAATTTCTATTTAATGGTTTTTATGTTGAAGTACTTTTAAGGTACTTGTTTGAAGCTAGCTTCAAGATTCTTGTTCCAGACAACAGATAATCTCAAATAATAAAGCAAAAAAGTTGAATAAATTAGAAAACGATTAGCAGCAATAAGTTCAAATAAAATTATCAGCGAGTGATTCCAAACAAAAAAAATTCAAATCTTTTGAAAATTATCGATATAATCTCTGATTTCATTAGTTGCGGCGCAATCTAAAGGAGTCTCCCCATCTGTGTCTTTCAAAGAAGAGTTTGCTCCTGAATCAAGAAGCATCTTTACAAGATTCAAATGACCACAAGATGAAGCTGAAAGTAATTTGAGTTTAGGGGAAAAATAGTGAAAAAAAGAATGATAACCATAGTGTAACGGTGTAAGTAAATCGGCATCAACAATATTTGCATCAAATTTCTCCAATAAAAATCTCACAATTTCAGAATGGCCTCTATCACATGCCCAGTGAAGTAAGCTTCGACCCTAAAAAGGTTGATTATTTAGTAGTTTTTCAAGATGCAAAATATCACCTCATTATCAGGTTTAATATCATCTTTATAATTTTGTTGAACTTTTGATAAATGACCTTCTTTACACCAATCAAAGATATCTTTTTCATTTTCATTTATTACGGAAATATTTTCAGAAATTAAGGTGCTGACTCTTACACCAAATCCAAGTCTACACAAAAGTGTTAGTGATTAGAGAAAATATAATTAGAATCATTAAAACTAAAACAAGAAAAGCATTTAATTACTGAGTATATAGAACCTTGTTTTTTTTAGATCTGGGTTCCATTCTGGATCAATGCATTTAATTTTTTCAACATATTCAACTTTTGCTTTTTCAGCAGAAACATCTTCAAGAGCTTTCCATGCATACCTAGAAAAATCAATTATTTATAAATTTAGAAAATAAAAAACATTATAAGTTAAAGTAATAAAGTTTTGCATAAATTAAGTAAATCAATTTCAAGTTATTTTGTTTTATTAAGCAAGCAAAGGCTTCGCTGGCTCAAATACCTCTGTCTGATGGAAGACAGACAAATTATAAATGATTTATTGTATGGGGATCTATCAAAGAGCAAACTCAGCACCAGTCATCTTTGTATTCACCTTAAGAACACGATATGAAAGTACTTAGCACCAATAGCACTATTTATATATCACAACAGATCGCTACAAATGGCAATCTCTACTCCACAAAAAATTGAAGGACTAAAAGATTAACATCAAAGAAAAGAAGATCTATAAACTTTTTAGATCTGTTCAATTTCACTATTTTCAGCTTTGTTTTTAACAATATTTCTGGAATACAAATAGTATGGTCACTCTTAGTCAAAGTAGATTATTATTATTATTTTGTTTTAATTGTGTCAAAGATTCTACAAAAATAATAAAATATTTGAATACATTTAAAGAAATAATAAAAGTATTTTCTAAACTTAATTTAGTTTAAAGAAATCTTTCAAAAAGTTTTTAAGAAATTATAAATTCTTTTTAAGAACAAATTCAAAAGAAAAAAGATCAAATACTAAAGTCAACTAATTAAAATAATAAATAGTAAAATATGATATAAATGAGTTATATATAAAGAGAAAAGATTTTTATAATACTTGATGATTTTCTAAGAAATCTTAAACAATTTTAAATCTCCATAGATTAAAACAAAATTGTCATAAGATTTATAGAAGACATAAATAAATAGAGATAATAGAAAATTCAGATGATATAGTTTGATTATTAACAAGTTTTTATGTTCTTAAATATCAGATATATAAATATATATATATATATATAAAATTATTACAATCTAAAAATAAAATAAAATTTGATGCATTTTGAAAAAATAAAAATGGAAAGATATATTTATTACTAGACAAAAAATCTAAATATAAAAACTTTTATGAGGTAAACAATTATATAGTTAAAGATAAAAAATAAAATGATAAATATAAAAACTATTAAGCATTTAAAAGGCATTATAATTTCAGAATATTAATAATCCAGATACTTTTATATCTGAACAAAATGATCTTTTCATATCTTTTTTACACCAGAAGATAAATATAATAAGTAAAACAAAATCTTATAAATGAAAAATAAAACTTACCATTTTTTTCTACCTGAAAAATTAGTGAAGATAGGTTTTGGAATATTACAATTTCCAATCGTGGATTGTTTATATCTAGAATATAAATACAATAAATCTTCATCTTCAACTTTATTGTTAGCTACTAATTCCTTTAAATGACTTGCTGCATTTAGAAATTGTTCTTCAGACATTTTCTTCACAAATCTTTAACAAAATTCAAATTAAAAAGTTCCTAAATCTTAACAAAAAAAAACAATTTTATAAAAAAACAATTTTATAAAAAAACAATTTGAAACAATAAAAGAATCATTTTAATTATTTTATAAACTCATAAATTTAAAGTTTTTAAATACTCCCAGATATTAAATCCATAAGTAGCAAATTTAAAAGAAAATTACTTCAATTTTGAAACTGACATTGAATAAAATCAGATCTATAAATAATATTATTTAAAAAAATTAATAATCAAAATACTTTCAAATGTAAAGTCTTTAAGAATATCAAATAAACTTTAATAAAAAAATTGTATATAAGAATATTTTACAAAATATTATCTAAGGGTTTTTATAATCAAAATATAAAAACATTTACTATTTTAAGTTAAATTTTCTATTTATTTTGAATTTCATTTATCAAAATTATAACGAATTTTAAAGAACAAAAATGTATATTTGACAAAAAAAGTTTGATTTACCAATTTTGACTTTTTTTAACATATATCATTTGTTCAACATTCTAAATCTAATATAACTTTTTTTAAATTAATTTTTATATAAAATTAAAAGTTACAAGCAGGAATATAAAAGTATGTAATATTCTACATCAGTAATATTGCAAAAGATTTTCTTTCTTCTTTGTCAAAGACTCCGTTGAAGATTTATCCTTGCTCTTCAGAGGTTGATCTTCAGATGAGATCCTACTTGTAAACAGGGATGTAGGTGGAGCCGACATCATCTTCTTCTTGTTATCGTGTCCCACTTGCAAAGAGATCATCTACAACAAACAGATCACAATCTTAATCTTTCTCACCTATTTGTGCTTCGTTAAATTGCAGAAGATCACAACATCAAATGACGTCAGACTGAATAGCAACTGTTTGTAATTTGATAAAGCACGATTCGTCGAATTAAAAGTATTACAACAAAATTATTTCGTTCAATAAAGTCTTATCCATTTTTAAATCTGTTTTCTACTCACTGTATCTATTTTCATCCTAATTCTAATAGAAGTTAATGGTTAATGCAAACTTTTGCAATTATTCTAATGACTTTTTTATATGAGTTATTTAACTAAATAGATTTCCATGTACTAAAATCTTAAAAGAATGTTTGCAAAACTCAGTTTTAATCAGCACTGACTTTTTAGTACTATTTGAAGAAAGGTTTTTATCTAGTTTTTAAAATAAAAAATTTTTTGGTTGAATAGTAATCAATAAAATAATTAATAGAAAAAAAGTGCAAAGGAAACTTTACTTCATCAGACATTTTTAGTTTAGAATATCATTTTGTTGTAACCATGTTTTATTAAGAATGTTTTATGCTTATCGAATGATAATAAATGATTTAATTGCCTTACACCTTGTGTAGACAAAATATACTTTTTAAAGCCAATCATAAATATTCAGTGCTTTTATATAATTTTTCTGATATTAATAACTAAAGAACTCTATGTTTAAATTCGCCTTTCTAAAACATTTGAATACGATATTGAAACGTCTGTAAAAAATGAAATTTTATTAAAAATATGTCTACCAAGAAATTTAAACTTATATGAATTTTAAAAGAGTTTAATATCTGCTTAAAGAAATTGTAAGATTAAGGTCATACAATATGAGCTTGAAGTATTGGCAAAATTAATTAAAGTCTTTTTTCAATTCATCTTCTTAATCTGTAAAACTTTTGGACTAAAGTATTTAACAGCTGGCGAACTAGAAACTTCTTTATTTGGAAGTAAAAGTTACTTGCGAAATTGGGGTTTTTGTTTCACTTGTAACGCGCGACGAAGCACCTATCAAGATGTAGACTTTTGTGACACATATAGAAATTAGAAAATTAATCAAAGCTCAAATACATTTGCTTGTCAGAGAATTTTATTTGCAGACTGAAGATTAGGAAGAAAAAGCTCTTTATAGTAATTAGAACATTTAGAAAAACATTGAAAGCAGCAACTTGTTGAAATTTTAAGCTGTATACTGTTCGAAGAGCTGTCTGTGAAAAAGTATAATTTATGCTAAATAAATATTCTTCAAATGCTCAAAATATAGTTTGAAAACGTTTATGTGGGACTTTAAAAAATCTTTTAAAAAAAAATTTTGAAACCTTTTTTATATTGATTAATAATCTCTTTCTCTTGCTATAAGACCTAAAGGAAATTAAAGTGGTGTACGGTAAAGTATAGTTGAAAAATAATAAGGCATTCAACAAAATTACTTATATTTGTGTAAAGATTTGACTAAAATGCGTTGATAAGGTTCTTTAAACGAATAAAAATATTCTAAGATATTTTGCTTATGCCGTTAAATTATTTGGCCATTTTGTAGATATCTCATTTTTAAATATTTTTTAATTCGCAAATTTCTTCATTGAAAATAAATTCTACTTAAAATTTTGATGATAATTTTTCATAATTATTTATCTATTATTATTTAATTTCCTGAATTAATTTCTGAAATATTAATATAAATTTTTACTATATCTTAAAATACTTACCAAGCTTTTATGGTTAGCAAGATTTAATTTTTTTATTAAATAGAATTATTATTAAATTTATTATATAGAAGGTTATTACTTCATAATTATAATAAATAAGGAAAATTGTTTAATAAAAAATATTCGTGAATACTTAAAAGATAATTTTTATAATTTAATTTTATCCTTTCATTGTGATTAGTTATAATAATTTATTACTATTATTAATTTGTTAATAAATCTCTTTGAACAATTTAAAATGTAAATAAATTAATTTATATAATTTTATTAATTTGCTAGTAGTAGTTAGTTTATTTTTATGCTTATTAGTTTTACTTTTAAACCTTTTAATTTCATATGAGGACTATATTGCCATTTTAAATCAATTAATTATTCTAGTAATTGATTTCTATTTTTCTATTCCATGTAAAATCAGGTGTTTTAAATTATACTGTTTGTTATTTATTAGAAATTGAAAATGGGAGATCCGAAAGCTGTTACAGATTTAGTCTGTAAGATTCTGGAAGTTGTAGAAAAAACTTTGTCAAAGAATACCAAATATATATATCATAATATTTGTGAAGTTTGTCCAGAACTCACTAAAGATGAAAAAAAAGAAGTTTTAAATGAAATAATTGATAAGTTGACTGAAAATTATAAATTAAAACTGGAAAATTTAGTTAAGTTTCTTAAATATGAAATTGTTCTAGAACCTTTTAGCCATCTTGTCAAGATCTTTGAAAAGAAATATGAAGAAATGGACAAGAGTAAGTTGGTAGGAGATAATGAAAGCATTGAAAACAAGTTGTTTAAGAGAATGGAGGATCTTCTTCGGGCTAATCAAAAATGTAACAAAATGCAGCAAGAAAACAAAGAAAAAAAGGAATTATTAAAAAAGTTTGAATTGGAGCTTGACACTTTCTCAACTTTATTTGATAATCAACAGAAAATTTTAGAATTATTTGATACAGAATAACTTGGTTATTTGCGTTTCATGTTTTTGTTTTTACTTTTAATAAATGGTCTCAGTTGAAATTTAATAAATTTACTTTTGAAATTTTCATTTATTTTTTTCTTTAAACTTTTCTATTTCATCTGTTATACTTCGAAAAACAACGAACCAAAACTATAAATGTAAATTTTATTGTGTAATCTAGTAGTGAAAATGTATAATTGCATATTTGTAAAGAATTAAAAGACAATTTTCCAAATAGCATAAGTGAAGGTTTAGGTAACTTCTATATTAAACAGTTTAATAAAAACACCAAAAAAACTAAAACAAAACCAAATAGTTAACATTTTAGTGGTTAGTAGTTAAACTCTAGCACTAAACAGTGGTTTAAAAGTGCAAATATCATCAAGTAGAAAATCAAAAACTATTCATTTGCATAACAACTAAAGCTATTAAGTAGCAACAAAAGCTCTTCATGTAATCAATGTCTTGTTGATAGCAACCTACTCAGGGTTTGGTTCATAATATCGACTCCATATACGACGACTTCTTCTGCTACTAACTGAGGTTTTAGTTGGTGACTTTTTAGGTGAAGTGACATCATTTAACTCATGTAGAGAAAGTTCTTCAATATTTTGTTGATTAATTGAACTGGAATCCAAAGAAAAAGAAGACTGTTGAGGTTTAGAGCATTCACCACTATCACTTTCAAACGGATGCCGAATACTATGATATGAAGAATCAAGTTGTTTAGTATAAGAAGAAGTGAAACTAGTTGGTAATGTCCTTCTGGACGTCACTGGTTCACTCCACTGACCACTGGTACAGTACTTCAACAGACTCAAGAATCCATAAACTGAAAAATATTGAAGTTAGAATCTTGTTGAAGGTTTGAAGATGTCAACCAAGGATTGTGACGATGAAGAAGCTTATAGAGATTGTAAAGATGAAGTTGATGACAGTATAAGGAACTCCATAAATTGAAGGATCTTCAAATGATTCATCATCAGATTCAGGAAGAATTTCAGCTGCTAATCTCTGTGAAATATTTCGATAAAAATTTCGTCCAATCACAACTGAGAACCGACATAATGACTAATTACTGGTACAGCTGATTCGACATGATCAAAAAAGTTTTCTTTCTTCTTCGTCAAAGACTCCGTTGAAGATTTATCCTTGCTCTTCAGAGGTTGATCTTCAGATGAGATTCTACTTGTAAACAGGGATGTAGGTGGAGCCGACATCATCTTCTTCTTGTTATCGTGTCCCACTTGCAAAGAGATCATCTACAACAAACAGATCACAATCTTCATCTTCTTCATCTTCCTCGCCTACCTGCTTATGTTTCGTCAAACTGCTGAAGATCACAACGTCCAATGACGTCACACTCGGATAGCGGCCCGCGCGCAATTTGATGACGTAGCAATATTCACCGACGACGCGATTTCGTTCCGCGGTTATTTGCACATATTCAGGCATATTCGTTTCCACCTACGTCATCACTTCGCGATTACATCGAATTAATGACGTCATCACTCACCGTTACGCTCTGTTGAACTTGAGGACTGCAAATAAGACAAGCAGTGACGGGCAGCTGGTGAGTGATGGTTGATGACGTCATTTTGGTGACGTAGGAGATGTAGAAGGGCAAACGGACATGACCTTTGTGGACCTGACCACCTCTAACTGCCTCTAACTTGATGTCCAACCAGTCCTGGGCCACATCTTTGTGGTCCGCATCAAATTGCATTTCCTGGACACGCTTCAACTCACACACATATGTCTCTGTAAACACGATGATGACGTCATCGGCCAAGTGAAGACGTCACGTGGTTACGGAGTGATGATGAGTAGCGTGGAGTGATGACGTAAGCATCGCGAAGCTGCTGGTTGTCGCTAGGTGTGAAAGAGCAAGTGAAGAGCTGAGAAGCTAATTTCTTCATCTCTTCATCTAATCCTTTGCAATCACCTGCATCATATGATCACGTGGTGGCGCTGTTGCGCGTCGTTGTGACGTAATCACTCACTGCTGACGTCAGCGGGTTTCTCGATTTCAATCGGAATCGAAAATAGTTCGCGATGACTCGACACTAGTGACGTCACTAGACCCAGAGCGAATCGGGCGACAAACGGCACGGCTGAGATCTGTGAATGACGTGTTGTTGATGACGTCACAATGACGTCACACACGCGAGCACCTCTTCGATGGTTGAGAACGCATCGACCGCGTAAGTGAGTCGTGATTGGCTTTGATGTGTAGCTAGAAGTGCCCCGGTTAAATGGTCCACGGGAAAAGTGTCTGGACAGCTACTGTTCCAGCGTCCTGGTGTGACGTCATCGTTCACGAAGTCGCTCTTCATACAGTATCTAGAGGTGATGGGGCGTAAGTTGGGGAGGATTATAGGGATGGGACCTACTTGACTCCAATAGGGAGTTGTGGCTTCGGGGGCGCGATGGCGTGCCCCATTTTTAGAGGAAAGTAGAATGGATTTCGCGCGTGATTCTTAGGCGCGATTCTCATCAGTACAAGTCCTGGTAGAGAAGCTTGGACCGCAAACTCGCGGCCCTCATTGATCGGGTCAACTTGTAACAGGTCATCACTGAAATGTATGAAATTCAGCGGGGTTTAGAAGCTTGAAATCCCGCTACCGATTGCTGATTAACTCGATGTTACAACTCGATGCATCGAAGCGTCGGCCATTTTCATCAAATTGGTCGATTACGAATCGAAGTTTTGATCGAAGCGGGAAGAAATTAACATTTTTTTGTTGATCGTCACGTACTCGAAAACGAACAACTGGCCTAGCAAGTGCATATACAACAGGGCGGACCTGTAAAAGATGGTCAGTGGTGGTCATGAGATGGTGGACACTTACATGAACTTGCATAGCAACCGTTTGATTCGTTAAATATTCTTCTATAGATGTAACTAAGATGGGAACGTCACAATGTTGATTAGAAGTCGTGATTGTTGCTCCATCATCTATCTTCATACAATATCCTTCACTCATCTCTTGATCTTTAGTGGATAAAACTGAAGCAAAAAAGCTGCAAAAATCGCCACTAGAGGGCGCTAGAGAAACCTTGGTAACGCATCTTATTGGCGATTGTATCGCGATTTGTTGACAAGCGATAATTGAGATGTGATGTTAGCAGAAGCGAGTTGACGCTTGTCCATCTATTACTTTCACCTCGGCTTCGATCTATTACTTGTAGTGGTTCAAACACCTGTCACATGATCATGATGACGTCATCACACACGTGTCGATGACATACTTACAGTGACAGCAATTTCAGCAGTATATGAAACTTGTTGAAGTTGGTTTAAACTTGGATGCTTCGCGTCAATAGTGACCTTGATGGTACTGGTACCAGCTGCTAGACCGATCGCATACATTGCAAATTGTAAGTCTGGGTCAGTATTGATGCCATTCTGTGTGAAAGTGGTCACCACTTGCCCTGGTCACAAATATGTACCTTATGGTAGACAGATTGGACTTTGAGGACCGCAGTATTGGCCGCTTTCCATTTGAAGGTCAAGCCGGGGTTGGCATTGGCAAAGCTGAAGGGTGTAAGAAACCCATCTTCAGGGTTACTAGTGATATATAAGGGCACAGTTGCCCCAACATGAAATCGAGTCAAAGGGGCGTTGATACGAAGCCCTGACATCTTCACAACACGGACCACAGCTGGCATCTATGGACACAAGTGGTCATGATGTGTTTGGACCATCAAATGGACCAGTACCTTACAATTGAACACACTACCATCACTCATAACTGCCCGGGCACCAACTAACACTTCACCAAAGTCGAAAGCGTGGACCACACCTGATTGAGTGATGTTGACCACTTTGTGGGGCGATTTACTGGTCTCTGATTCCATGATCCAAAACTCAATAGTATGGTCGGACCGCGGACCACCTTTCACTTTCAACTGAATATTCGAATGTTTGATGAGAGAAATTTCATTTGGATATAATTCCATGATTGGAAAGACCTATCAAGCAAGTGGTCAGCATTTGTGGCCCACATAGGCCGTTTAAACCTACCACAACTCGAATAGCGTTGCTGGACACAGTCACACCGCCCCTAGTAACCGCCGTAGCAACCAGGGTAGTAGCACCGACTAATCGCGCGTTTAAAACACTTTGTAGTGACACAGTAGTTTTTGATATCTGTCAGTGACATGGTACAGAGGTGGTTGTGGGACAGTAGTCACTACTTACCGGTCGTACATCAGTTGCTATGACAACACCTTCTGGTCTCATATCGAATTTAATTGAAAGGAAAGGAAGAAATTTGACCGGAAGTTCGCGGCCTTCAAGATCGTACGCCAATATTCTCGCCGTCGACCAATTACCTATCTCCATTCTGATTGGCGCCTATCAGTGATGACGTCATCAAAAAACAGCAATGTCGCTAATCAGGGTCACCTTGAGGACCAGACGACCCAATTCGGCCACAGAAAGGTCCGCTTGGCTGGTGGACGGCAGGCAAAGGTCCATGATGGTGAATGATGCCCTACCTACTGATCGCGGGTACACCTGTAGAAGTGTGACGTCATAAAAGGGTCGTGAGAGGTCCGGAGTACCTTGAAAGAGTGGTCATGATCTCTCTCGATGCTGAGGACATCATTTCCTTCGCGAAGTCGATGTAGAAAGTGTCCAGAACCACCTTCAATCGAGACCACTTCTGAACTATTGATGCTGTTGTAAAGAAGAAGTGACCTAGGATTGACAATGGGTTCAGACACCACTAAAACTATGATGGACTCGCTGACAGGGACACTGTAAAGTAGTGGGTCAGTGGTTGTGGGACAGTTACAAGTAAGTCACCTTGAAAGTGAAAGTTTCAAGTTTAACTCTCCTGTACCACCTTCTGGTAGTCCCACATTTTGATTGACTGCCATAAAAGGACTACAAGTTAGACGTGGATAGTAGGACCACATTTGAGGTCTTTACCGATTTGTTTACGTTGTCCTGACGACGCGATAGGCAGGAATAGATTGGTTGCTATGGAGAAATCGATTTGTTTGATGTTTGTGGACCAATCACGATGGAGAGAAGAGAAATTATCAAACATCAAATTTGATTCATCATATAAAGTGATATTGATCGCGAACGATTCACCCGACTTCACTACCGCCTACAACAATTACGTCATACGCGTCGATGACGTCATCAACTTACTTGCACTGAGTGAGAGTTTCTTAGTGGACAACTAGACTTCATCTGAGGCAGACCAACTTCTAATCTTGCTGGTGCTGCACAGTTGACCCTAGCAACGAGTTGTTGTGACGTCATCATCGATGCTGTCAAATGTTCAAACCTGCTTTTGATGGTGGCTTCTACTGGAAACGGGTTACTATCACATGGTTTGTTGCCAATAGTGATTGTAATTTCACCAACACCTAAATCTAAACAGTTCGCTGTCACGTGGTGTTCGTGTCCCATACCTGTCGGTTGTGCTGTAAATATATGGTTGCCATGGTTACTACTAATTGACATAGTTACTAGTGGTTGCCATGGTTACTACTAATTGACATAGTTACTAGTGGTTGTCATGGTTACTACTGATTGACATAGTTACTAGTGGTTGACACGGTTACAAGTGGTTGCTATGATAACTAGTGGTTGCCATGGTTACTAGTGGTTGACAAGGTTATTAGTGACCAACATGGTTACGAGTGGTTGCTATGGTAATTAGTGATTACCATGGTTACTAATGGTTAACATAGTTAAGAACATAGAAGAACAATTGTTCTGAATCATATAATTTGAAGATATCAGTGGAATTAGAAAGAAACTTACAAAGAAATACAGCTTCTTTGCAATCTGACTGAGCAGTTTTCTTATAACCAGAATTACATAAAGTCCATCTAGAAGGTCCACCAATAAATCGAAGTGTTTTACTCGAACCAACAGCAAGTACTGCTGTATGTATCGGGTCAATCGGCTGCAGAAACATTGAAATATCAACAACAATTTCAACAACAACAAACACTAACAACCACAAACAATTTCAACAACAACAAACACCAACAACAAACAACAAACACCAACAACAACAACAATTTCATCAACAACAACAATTTCAACAACAACAAACAATTTCATCAACAACAAACAATTTCAACAACAACAAACAATTTCAACAACAACAACAATTTCAACAACAACAAACAATTTCATCAACAACAAACAATTTCAACAACAACAACAACAATTTCAACAACAGACAAACAATTTCAACAACAACAAACAATTTCAACAACAACAAACAATTTCAACAACCAACAATTTCAACAACAACAAACAATTTCAACAACAACAAACAATTTCAACAACAACAAACACCAACAACAACAAACAATTTCAACAACAAACAATTTCAACAACAACAAACAATTTCAACAACAACAATTTCATCAACAAACAATTTCAACAACAACAAACAATTTCAACAACAACAAACAATTTCAACAGCAACAAACAATTTCAACAACAACAATTTCATCAACAAACAATTTCAACAACAACAAACAATTTCAACAACAACAATTTCAACAACAACAAACACCAACAACAACAATTTCAACAACAACAATTTCAACAACAACAAACAATTTCAACAACAACAATTTCAACAACAACAACAATTTCAACAACAACAAACAATTTCAACAACAACAATTTCAACAACAACAACAAACAACAAACAATTTCAACAACAACAACAACAACAACAATTTCAATTTCAA